>CM050167.1:335377922-335579449 GCA_027410445.1 Discoglossus pictus
TTATTTCACTGCACACTACGGTGGCACTAGATATGAGTGTCACTGTGCACTGGCAAAAGTTGGCAGACTAGATGCAATAGGCCTCACACACACGCCTTTAGGCAGGCTACTGATATTCAATCGATTACAGTAAAAAAAGGGTTGTTTTATTTCACTGCACACTACGGTGGCACTAGATATGAGTGTCACTGTGCACTTGCAAAAGTTGGCAGACTAGATGCAATAGGCCTCACACACACGCCTTTAGGCAGGCTACTGATATTCAATCGATTACAGTAAAAAAAATGGTTGTTTTATTTCACTGCACACTACGGTGGCACTAGATATGAGTGTCACTGCGCACTGGCAAAAGTTGGCAGACTAGATGCAATAGGCCTCACACACACGCCTGTAGGCAGGCTACTGATATTCAATCGATTACAGTAAAAAAAGGGTTGTTTTATTTCACTGCACTCTATGGTTGCACTAGATATGAGTGTCACTGTGCACTGGCAAAACTTGGCAGACTAGATGCAATAGGCATCACACACACGCCTGTAGGCAGGCTACTGATATTCAATCGATTACAGTAAAAAAAGGGTTGTTTTATTTCACTGCACACTACGGTTGCACTAGATATGAGTGCCACTGTGCACTGGCAAGAGTTGACAGAATAGATGCAATAGGCCTCACACACATGCCTTTAGGCAGGCTACTGATATTCAATCGATTACAGTAAAAAAAGGGTTGTTTTATTTCACTGCACACTACGGTGGCACTAGATATGAGTGTCACTGTGCACTGGCAAAAGTTGGCAGACTAGATGCAATAGGCCTCACACACAAGCCTTTAGGCAGGCTACTTATATTCAATCGATTACAGTAAAAAAAGGGTTGTTTTATTTCACTGCACTATATGGTGGCACTAGATATGAGTGTCACTGCGCACTGGCAAAAGTTGGCTGACTAGATGCAATAGGCCTCACACACACGCCTTTAGGCTGGCTACTGATATTCAATCGATTACAGTAAAAAAAGGGTTGTTTTATTTCACTGCACACTACGGTTGCACTAGATATGAGTGTCACTGTGCACTGGCAAAACTTGGCAGACTAGATGCAATGGGTCTCACACACACGCCTGTAGGCATGCTACTGATATTCAATCGATTACAGTAAAAAAAGGGTTGTTTTATTTCACTGCACACTACGGTGGCACTAGATATGAGTGTCACTGTGCACTGGAAAACTTGGCAGACTAGATGCAATAGGCCTCACACACACGCCTGTAGGCAGGCTACTGATATTCAATCGATTACAGTAAAAAAAGGGTTGTTTTATTTCACTGCACACTACGGTGGCACTAGATATGAGTGTCACTGTGCACTGGAAAACTTGGCAGACTAGATGCAATGGGTCTCACACACACGCCTGTAGGCATGCTACTGATATTCAATCGATTACAGTAAAAAAAGGGTTGTTTTATTTCACTGCACACTACGGTGGCACTAGATATGAGTGTCACTGTGCACTGGAAAACTTGGCAGACTAGATGCAATAGGTCTCACACACACGCCTGTAGGCAGGCTACTGATATTCAATCGATTACAGTAAAAAAAGGGTTGTTTTATGTCACTGCACACTACGGTGGCACTAGATATGAGTGTCACTGTGCACTGGAAAACTTGGCAGACTAGATGCAATGGGTCTCACACACACGCCTGTAGGCATGCTACTGATATTCAATCGATTACAGTAAAAAAAGGGTTGTTTTATTTCACTGCACACTACGGTGGCACTAGATATGAGTGTCACTGTGCACTGGAAAACTTGGCAGACTAGATGCAATAGGCCTCACACACACGCCTTTAGGCAGGCTACTGATATTCAATCGATTACAGTAAAAAAAAGGGTTGTTTTATTTCACTGCACACTACGGTGGCACTAGATATGAGTGTCACTGTGCACTGGCAAAAGTTGACAGAATAGATGCAATAGGCCTCACACACATGCCTTTAGGCAGGCTACTGATATTCAATCGATTACAGTAAAAAAAAGTGCTGTTTTATTTCACTGCACACTACGGTGGCACTAGATATGAGTGTCACTGTGCACTGGCAAAAGTTGGCAGACTAGATGCAATAGGCCTCACACAAAAGCCTTTAGGCAGGCTACTTATATTCAATCGATTACAGTAAAAAAAGGGTTGTTTTATTTCACTGCACTATATGGTGGCACTAGATATGAGTGTCACTGCGCACTGGCAAAAGTTGGCTGACTAGATGCAATAGGCCTCACACACACGCCTTTAGGCTGGCTACTGATATTCAATCGATTACAGTAAAAAAAGGGTTGTTTTATTTCACTGCACACTACGGTTGCACTAGATATGAGTGTCACTGTGCACTGGCAAAACTTGGCAGACTAGATGCAATGGGTCTCACACACACGCCTGTAGGCATGCTACTGATATTCAATCGATTACAGTAAAAAAAGGGTTGTTTTATTTCACTGCACACTACGGTGGCACTAGATATGAGTGTCACTGTGCACTGGAAAACTTGGCAGACTAGATGCAATAGGCCTCACACACACGCCTGTAGGCAGGCTACTGATATTCAATCGATTACAGTAAAAAAAGGGTTGTTTTATGTCACTGCACACTACGGTGGCACTAGATATGAGTGTCACTGTGCACTGGAAAACTTGGCAGACTAGATGCAATGGGTCTCACACACACGCCTGTAGGCATGCTACTGATATTCAATCGATTACAGTAAAAAAAGGGTTGTTTTATTTCACTGCACACTACGGTGGCACTAGATATGAGTGTCACTGTGCACTGGAAAACTTGGCAGACTAGATGTAATAGGCCTCACACACACGCCTTTAGGCAGGCTACTGATATTCAATTGATTACAGTAAAAAAAAGGGTTGTTTTATTTCACTGCACACTACGGTGGCACTAGATATGAGTGTCACTGTGCACTGGCAAAACTTGGCAGACTAGATGCAATGGGTCTCACACACACGCCTGTAGGCATGCTACTGATATTCAATCGATTACAGTAAAAAAAGGGTTGTTTTATTTCACTGCACACTACGGTGGCACTAGATATGAGTGTCACTGTGCACTGGAAAACTTGGCAGACTAGATGCAATAGGCCTCACACACACGCCTTTAGGCAGGCTACTGATATTCAATCGATTACAGTAAAAAAAAGGGTTGTTTTATTTCACTGCACACTACGGTGGCACTAGATATGAGTGTCACTGTGCACTGGCAAAAGTTGGCAGACTAGATGCAATAGGCCTCACACACACGCCTTTAGGCAGGCTACTGATATTCAATCGATTACAGTAAAAAAAGGGTTGTTTTATTTCACTGCACACTACGGTGGCACTAGATATGAGTGTCACTGTGCACTTGCAAAAGTTGGCAGACTAGATGCAATAAGCCTCACACACACGCCTTTAGGCAGGCTACTGATATTCAATCGATTACAGTAAAAAAAATGGTTGTTTTATTTCACTACACACTACGGTGGCACTAGATATGAGTGTCACTGCGCACTGGCAAAAGTTGGCAGACTAGATGCAATAGGCCTCACACACACGCCTGTAGGCAGGCTACTGATATTCAATCGATTACAGTAAAAAAAGGGTTGTTTTATTTCACTGCACTCTATGGTTGCACTAGATATGAGTGTCACTGTGCACTGGCAAAACTTGGCAGACTAGATGCAATAGGCATCACACACACGCCTGTAGGCAGGCTACTGATATTCAATCGATTACAGTAAAAAAAGGGTTGTTTTATTTCACTGCACACTACGGTTGCACTAGATATGAGTGCCACTGTGCACTGGCAAGAGTTGACAGAATAGATGCAATAGGCCTCACACACATGCCTTTAGGCAGGCTACTGATATTCAATCGATTACAGTAAAAAAAAGTGCTGTTTTATTTCACTGCACACTACGGTGGCACTAGATATGAGTGTCACTGTGCACTGGCAAAAGTTGGCAGACTAGATGCAATAGGCCTCACACACAAGCCTTTAGGCAGGCTACTTATATTCAATCGATTACAGTAAAAAAAGGGTTGTTTTATTTCACTGCACTATATGGTGGCACTAGATATGAGTGTCACTGCGCACTGGCAAAAGTTGGCTGACTAGATGCAATAGGCCTCACACACACGCCTTTAGGCTGGCTACTGATATTCAATCGATTACAGTAAAAAAAGGGTTGTTTTATTTCACTGCACACTACGGTTGCACTAGATATGAGTGTCACTGTGCACTGGCAAAACTTGGCAGACTAGATGCAATGGGTCTCACACACACGCCTGTAGGCATGCTACTGATATTCAATCGATTACAGTAAAAAAAGGGTTGTTTTATTTCACTGCACACTACGGTGGCACTAGATATGAGTGTCACTGTGCACTGGAAAACTTGGCAGACTAGATGCAATAGGCCTCACACACACGCCTGTAGGCAGGCTACTGATATTCAATCGATTACAGTAAAAAAAGGGTTGTTTTATGTCACTGCACACTACGGTGGCACTAGATATGAGTGTCACTGTGCACTGGAAAACTTGGCAGACTAGATGCAATGGGTCTCACACACACGCCTGTAGGCATGCTACTGATATTCAATCGATTACAGTAAAAAAAAGGGTTGTTTTATTTCACTGCACACTACGGTGGCACTAGATATGAGTGTCACTGTGCACTGGAAAACTTGGCAGACTAGATGTAATAGGCCTCACACACACGCCTTTAGGCAGGCTACTGATATTCAATTGATTACAGTAAAAAAAAGGGTTGTTTTATTTCACTGCACACTACGGTGGCACTAGATATGAGTGTCACTGTGCACTGGCAAAAGTTGGCAGACTAGATGCAATGGGTCTCACACACACGCCTGTAGGCATGCTACTGATATTCAATCGATTACAGTAAAAAAAGGGTTGTTTTATTTCACTGCACACTACGGTGGCACTAGATATGAGTGTCACTGTGCACTGGAAAACTTGGCAGACTAGATGCAATAGGCCTCACACACACGCCTGTAGGCAGGCTACTGATATTCAATCGATTACAGTAAAAAAAGGGTTGTTTTATGTCACTGCACACTACGGTGGCACTAGATATGAGTGTCACTGTGCACTGGAAAACTTGGCAGACTAGATGCAATGGGTCTCACACACACGCCTGTAGGCAGGCTACTGATATTCAATCGATTACAGTAAAAAAAGGGTTGTTTTATTTCACTGCACACTACGGTGGCACTAGATATGAGTGTCACTGTGCACTGGAAAACTTGGCAGACTAGATGCAATAGGCCTCACACACACGCCTTTAGGCAGGCTACTGATATTCAATCGATTACAGTAAAAAAAAGGGTTGTTTTATTTCACTGCACACTACGGTGGCACTAGATATGAGTGTCACTGTGCACTGGCAAAAGTTGGCAGACTAGATGCAATAGGCCTCACACACACGCCTGTAGGCAGGCTACTGATATTCAATCGATTACAGTAAAAAAAGGGTTGTTTTATTTCACTGCACTCTACGGTTGCACTAGATATGAGTGTCACTGTGCACTGGAAAACTTGGCAGACTAGATGCAATAGGCCTCACACACACGCCTGTAGGCAGGCTACTGATATTCAATCGATTACAGTAAAAAAAGGGTTGTTTTATGTCACTGCACACTACGGTGGCACTAGATATGAGTGTCACTGTGCACTGGAAAACTTGGCAGACTAGATGCAATGGGTCTCACACACACGCCTGTAGGCATGCTACTGATATTCAATCGATTACAGTAAAAAAAGGGTTGTTTTATTTCACTGCACACTACGGTGGCACTAGATATGAGTGTCACTGTGCACTGGAAAACTTGGCAGACTAGATGTAATAGGCCTCACACACACGCCTTTAGGCAGGCTACTGATATTCAATTGATTACAGTAAAAAAAAGGGTTGTTTTATTTCACTGCACACTACGGTGGCACTAGATATGAGTGTCACTGTGCACTGGCAAAACTTGGCAGACTAGATGCAATGGGTCTCACACACACGCCTGTAGGCATGCTACTGATATTCAATCGATTACAGTAAAAAAAGGGTTGTTTTATTTCACTGCACACTACGGTGGCACTAGATATGAGTGTCACTGTGCACTGGAAAACTTGGCAGACTAGATGCAATAGGCCTCACACACACGCCTTTAGGCAGGCTACTGATATTCAATCGATTACAGTAAAAAAAAGGGTTGTTTTATTTCACTGCACACTACGGTGGCACTAGATATGAGTGTCACTGTGCACTGGCAAAAGTTGGCAGACTAGATGCAATAGGCCTCACACACACGCCTTTAGGCAGGCTACTGATATTCAATCGATTACAGTAAAAAAAGGGTTGTTTTATTTCACTGCACACTACGGTGGCACTAGATATGAGTGTCACTGTGC
The DNA here is from genome assembly GCA_027410445.1 of Discoglossus pictus. Taxonomy (NCBI): domain Eukaryota; kingdom Metazoa; phylum Chordata; class Amphibia; order Anura; family Alytidae; genus Discoglossus; species Discoglossus pictus. The sequence continues at coordinate 335,384,388 of CM050167.1, forward strand.
ACTTGCAAAAGTTGGCAGACTAGATGCAATAAGCCTCACACACACGCCTTTAGGCAGGCTACTGATATTCAATCGATTACAGTAAAAAAAATGGTTGTTTTATTTCACTGCACACTACGGTGGCACTAGATATGAGTGTCACTGCGCACTGGCAAAAGTTGGCAGACTAGATGCAATAGGCCTCACACACACGCCTGTAGGCAGGCTACTGATATTCAATCGATTACAGTAAAAAAAGGGTTGTTTTATTTCACTGCACTCTATGGTTGCACTAGATATGAGTGTCACTGTGCACTGGCAAAAGTTGGCAGACTAGATGCAATAGGCATCACACACACGCCTGTAGGCAGGCTACTGATATTCAATCGATTACAGTAAAAAAAGGGTTGTTTTATTTCACTGCACACTACGGTTGCACTAGATATGAGTGCCACTGTTCACTGGCAAGAGTTGACAGAATAGATGCAATAGGCCTCACACACATGCCTTTACGCATGCTACTGATATTCAATCAATTACAGTAAAAAACAGGGTTGTTTTATTTCACTGCACACTATGGTTGCACTAGATATGAGTGTCACTGTGCACTGGCAAAAGTTGGCAGAATAAATGCAATAGGCCTCACACACATGCCTTTAGGCAGGCTACTGATATTCAATCGATTACAGTAAAAAAAGGGTTGTTTTATTTCACTGCACTATATGGTGGCACTAGATATGAGTGTCACTGCGCACTGGCAAAAGTTGGCTGACTAGATGCAATAGGCCTCACACACACGCCTTTAGGCTGGCTACTGATATTCAATCGATTACAGTAAAAAAAGGGTTGTTTTATTTCACTGCACACTACGGTTGCACTAGATATGAGTGTCACTGTGCACTGGCAAAACTTGGCAGACTAGATGCAATGGGTCTCACACACACGCCTGTAGGCATGCTACTGATATTCAATCGATTACAGTAAAAAAAGGGTTGTTTTATTTCACTGCACACTACGGTGGCACTAGATATGAGTGTCACTGTGCACTGGAAAACTTGGCAGACTAGATGCAATAGGCCTCACACACACGCCTGTAGGCAGGCTACTGATATTCAATCGATTACAGTAAAAAAAGGGTTGTTTTATGTCACTGCACACTACGGTGGCACTAGATATGAGTGTCACTGTGCACTGGAAAACTTGGCAGACTAGATGCAATGGGTCTCACACACACGCCTGTAGGCATGCTACTGATATTCAATCGATTACAGTAAAAAAAAGGGTTGTTTTATTTCACTGCACACTACGGTGGCACTAGATATGAGTGTCACTGTGCACTGGAAAACTTGGCAGACTAGATGTAATAGGCCTCACACACACGCCTTTAGGCAGGCTACTGATATTCAATTGATTACAGTAAAAAAAAGGGTTGTTTTATTTCACTGCACACTACGGTGGCACTAGATATGAGTGTCACTGTGCACTGGCAAAACTTGGCAGACTAGATGCAATGGGTCTCACACACACGCCTGTAGGCATGCTACTGATATTCAATCGATTACAGTAAAAAAAGGGTTGTTTTATTTCACTGCACACTACGGTGGCACTAGATATGAGTGTCACTGTGCACTGGAAAACTTGGCAGACTAGATGCAATAGGCCTCACACACACGCCTGTAGGCAGGCTACTGATATTCAATCGATTACAGTAAAAAAAGGGTTGTTTTATGTCACTGCACACTACGGTGGCACTAGATATGAGTGTCACTGTGCACTGGAAAACTTGGCAGACTAGATGCAATGGGTCTCACACACACGCCTGTAGGCATGCTACTGATATTCAATCGATTACAGTAAAAAAAGGGTTGTTTTATTTCACTGCACACTACGGTGGCACTAGATATGAGTGTCACTGTGCACTGGAAAACTTGGCAGACTAGATGCAATAGGCCTCACACACACGCCTTTAGGCAGGCTACTGATATTCAATCGATTACAGTAAAAAAAAGGGTTGTTTTATTTCACTGCACACTACGGTGGCACTAGATATGAGTGTCACTGTGCACTGGCAAAAGTTGGCAGACTAGATGCAATAGGCCTCACACACACGCCTGTAGGCAGGCTACTGATATTCAATCGATTACAGTAAAAAAAGGGTTGTTTTATTTCACTGCACTCTACGGTTGCACTAGATATGAGTGTCACTGTGCACTGGCAAAACTTGGCAGACTAGATGCAATAGGCATCACACACACGCCTGTAGGCAGGCTACTGATATTCAATCGATTACAGTAAAAAAAGGGTTGTTTTATTGCACTGCACACTACGGTTGCACTAGATATGAGTGCCACTGTGCACTGGCAAGAGTTGACAGAATAGATGCAATAGGCCTCACACACATGCCTTTAGGCAGGCTACTGATATTCAATCGATTACAGTAAAAAAAAGTGCTGTTTTATTTCACTGCACACTACGGTGGCACTAGATATGAGTGTCACTGTGCACTGGCAAAAGTTGGCAGACTAGATGCAATAGGCCTCACACACACGCCTTTAGGCAGGCTACTGATATTCAATCGATTACAGTAAAAAAGGGTTGTTTAATTTCACTGCACACTACGGTGGCACTAGATATGAGTGTCACTGTGCACTGGCAAAAGTTGGCAGACTTGATGCAATAAGCCTCACACACACGCCTTTAGGCAGGCTACTGATATTCAATCGATTACAGTAAAAAAATTGTTGTTTTATTTCACTGCTCACTACGGTGGCACTAGATATGAGTGTCACTGCGCACTGGCAAAAGTTGGCAGACTAGATGCAATAGGCCTCACACACACGCCTGTAGGCAGGCTACTGATATTCAATCGATTACAGTAAAAAAAGGGTTGTTTTATTTCACTGCACACTCCTGTGGCACTAGATATGAGTGTCACTGCGCACTTGCAAAAGTTGGCAGACTAGATGCAATAGGCCTCACACACGCCTTTAGGTAGGCTACTGATATTCAATCGATTACAGTAAAAAAAGGGTTGTTTGATTTCACTGCACACTCCTGTGGCACTAGATATGAGTGTCACTGCGCACTTGCAAAAGTTGGCAGACTAGATGCAATAGGCCTCACACACGCCTTTAGGTAGGCTACTGATATTCAATCGATTACAGTAAAAAAAGGGTTGTTTTATTTCACTGCACACTACGGTTGCACTAGATATGAGTGTCACTGTGCACTTCCAAAACTTGGCAGACTAGATGCAATAGGCCTCACACACACGCCTGTAGGCAGGCTACTGATATTCAATCGATTACAGTAAGAAAAGGGTTGTTTTATTTCTCTGCACACTACGGTGGCACTAGATATGAGTGTCACTGTGCACTGGCAAAAGTTGGCAGACTAGATGCAATAGGCCTGACACACACGCTAGCAGGCTGGCATATGCAATTAGATTACACAGAAAAAAGTAATAAGATAAAATAAAAAGGGCTTTTTGGGTTGCTGTCCTTGCAGCAGATATCAAAGGAGTCCTTCAGGTGTGTAGGTAAAGCTAAATACACAGCCTGGCTATCTATTTCCCTATTAAATCAGCAGAAAAAAATAATGAAATAACACAAATGATGTTCTAGCCCTAAAAAGGGCTTTTGGGGTTGCTGTCCTTGCAGCAGATATCAAAGGAGTCCTTCAGGTGTGTAGTTAAAGATAAATACACAGACTGGCTATCTATTTCCCTATTAAATCAGCAGAAAAAAATAATAAAATAAAATAAATGATGTTCTAGCCCTAAAAAGGGCTTTTTGGGTTGCTGTCCTTGCAGCAGATATCAAAGGAGTCCTTCAGGTGTGTAGTTAAAGCTAAATACACAGCCTGGCTATCTATGTCCCTATTAAATCAAGAGCAGGTAGAATATATCTCCTCTCTCCACGAATGCAGCTACAGAATGATTCTAAAATGGAGGCTGTCATACAGATGGAAGGCTCTGGAAGGGAGTGTATGCTGCTGATTGGCTGGAATGTGTCTGCTGACTGTAAGGTGCAGGGTCAAAGTTTCCTCAATGATAAAGAATAGGGGGCAGACCTAAAAGCGCATATGTTCGCCGTTCGTTACGAACGCGAACATGCGAAAATCGCCGCAAATAGTTCTCCGGCGAACTGTTCGGGACATCACTATTCATGATGCATATTTAATTATCATTATTGTTGTCTTATTACTAAAACTCTGAATATATGTAAGTAAATTTAGTTGTAAACTTCAGGTAATGTTCTAAAGGCAAATATAGCAAGTAGAATTCCCCAATATTATGTTGCATGTGCAATTATTTTTAGTTTGTCCTTTAAGCCAATATCATACATAAGTAAGTTTCATTATGAGCTAACAAAAGCAAAAGGTAGACGGTAGGACTATAGTAATGCATGCCTTGAACTTATATTGCCCACATCAAGTAAATGATAGCTCATAAAAACACATTAGTTAAAGGATATCTTGCTATAGCCTACAGTCATTTAGCTTAGGGCTTAGCAGGACTAGAAATAGTAAATATATAAACCAACCATTAATGATAGGGATAGTTCACATAAATGGATGACTGTTGCTCTGAATTAATAATGAATCTTTATTGTAGACAGGCATGCAGCATACTATGGAAATATGAGTTTAGAGAAAAATCCTGAAATGTATCAACAAAACATATAAAAGTAAATAATGGCTGACATAAACAAGACATTTGTCTCCAGACCCTTAGATTCAATGTGGTGTAGGTGTTTTGTTCTGTCCTACCTGAGAATGTTGAAGTTAGTTCTGCCCAAAATATTGTTTTGGGACATGTGTCCCTGCTCTTGATCCTCTGTTAAAGAAGTTTCATATTCTGTTGAGGACTGTGAGTTTGTTGTTGCTTGGTCATTCAGTCATGTCCAAATCTTTAAAATCTTTCACTGCCTCCACCTCATCTATTTGCCAGAAACTGAAATTGCCATTTGCCATGATCTTATTTTTTTTTTAACATTGAGGAGCAGGCCAGTAATATGGTTTCTTGGTCCACATACAGATTCTTCAGGAGGTGGAATAAAGGATCTGGTACTCCAATATCTTTAAGAACTTGCCTCATTTTGTTGTGATCTACACAGTCTCTATTATCCATCAGGCAATTTGATCTCTTGTACATCTTCCTCTGCAGAACCCAGATTGCATAACTGGTAGTTGAGATGTAGACTGACCTTTTCCAGTCTGTTGGCCACTGTTGAGTTCTCCAAATTTGTTAAAGCAAGCAACACTTTCACAACATCATCTTGTAGAATTTTGAATACTTCATTTGGGATTCCATCAACCTTAGCAGTCTTGTTATCAGCAGGGCATCCTAGAGCCCATCTCACTTATCTCTCCAATTTGTGAGTTAGTACTCCTCATACATGAACATCTTTATTGATTTTTTCCCTATTGTTTGTTACAATCAAATTTTCTTATTTGTCTATATCTGTTTTAAGCATCCACCTATGATGCGAGATGAGTGCAGAAGGAAGTACAGCCACATGGCATGGAGAAGTGGAAGTGAGGAGACAGCATGCTACTGATACAGGAAGGCTAAAGGGGGCAATGGAGGAGTGACGCAGCGGTGGAGCCACCCAAATCAGAAGACTGACTGATGCTGAAAGAAAAGTAGGTAAGATTATGTGGGTAAAAGGAGCGGGAAGGAGGGACATACATGAGTGCGGCAGTGATGACACAACAGATATGGAATGCAATTAGGAGAATGCTATCGGCAAAGGTAGGTATGACTGAGTGGCAGCAGTGAGTGAGAAGACTGCAATGAAGAAGACTGCGGTGGGAGGGTATTGGGGAGCTGAATGAAGGTTTATAAAATGAATGTCAGGGGTGGGGGCAATTAATGGGGAAAAATAATCCCAGAGGGTACTACAAGGGGAAAGATAGGTTGAGTGGTAGAGGTAGGAAGGGGGAGATATGAACCTGATGTATAATGAAATAAGCAAAAAAGACTGCAACAATGAGAGACCATACAAACTGTGCACCATGCATCAGGGGCTCTGAATTTACGTGTGCTCACCTGAGGATAAGTGAGTGGGGAGAAGGCTCCTCCCACAAATTCAGGTTAAAACCATTACATATATATATATATAGGAGCTGAGGTAATTGTGGGTTATTACACACAGTTGGAGGCTTAACAGCATGCCCCTGGGTAATGGTAAATTTAATTTTCCTGGTTCTATGGCCAAACAAGATCATAGAAACAGATTTGACATCAGATAAGAACCAACAAGTGGCATCTGATCAGTCCATTCTGTTTAGCTAAAAGTGTGGCTTATTTAAGCTCTAGTGTAGTCTTATGCTTATCTCAGGCATGCTTAAATTCCTGTGTATTAACCTACAACTTCCACTGGAAGGCTGTTTCACTTATCTATGCTCTTTCTTTAAAGTAGTACTTTCTCATATCACCTCTAAATATTTCACATTCCAGATTCAAACCATGACATTTTTGTTAATCTTTTTTAACTGTTTCTAATTTTAGCAGAATAGATTGGTTACTGCCCTAATCAAACAAGGGTGAGCAAAAATGAATCCTGCACTCCATCTACAGCCCACTTGGAGGTAAACTCAGACATGCTAGGGAGAGGTGATTTTGTTTTGTCTGTGGAATATACTCTCAGGAATTTGTCCACTTCCTTGGCGGGAAAAAACACTTAAAGTCTGATCTGCCTGGCCCCTCATTGCTGACATACTTTACCTCATCCTCCAAGATTGGGGCACGTTTAATTAGGTTTATTAACAAGAGTCCCCATATTAGTTTGTGTTAGCACCTTCCATGACTTTTGGGACCCTTGGCTAGTTGATGCACAGTTACAGTTTCAGGCATGCATTCAGGGGTAGATGGCTGTACAGCAGCAATTGACATGGCACTGGAACTCTTGAAGGTTTTGTATACCTTGTCTGCCTTTTCCACTGCTGCTTGAACAGCTTTGAAGTAATTCATGTCTGGGTGGAAAGATGCAGGATTTTGTCGCTGAAAGGCTATACTTTGGTATTGTTTAGGGAACCTTCTTACTCTTCTTCTCTCATATTCACCTCCCCTGATAAGACACACCCCCTGACAGTATCAACTACAAGGTCAAGCCTATATCTACCCCTCCCAGTGGTGACTCAGTCTGGGATGCCCCAACAATGTCTCTAAAGAGTGGTACTGGAGCTAAAGACTGGCCGATGTCTCTGAAGCTCAGCATGGACAGTGGCCACCCTTTTAGCAGCTTTACTGGTAGCCCCCTCAAAACCTCATATTTATTTTTCCCCGACTTTACTGGAGAGACCATCTTCCCCTGCTCTTTCTCAAGACTCTCATCCATATTATCCTGCTTAGATATTGATGGGAGTGGTGTGTGGTCTGGCACAGAGTCTGGTTGTCGGACCAGACAATGCTACCAAATAAGGAGGATATGTCTCTCTTCTCTTTTTTTGCTTTTGAAGGGAGGTGCTCCAGTGTGAAGCAACTGAAATTTATCAGCCACCTCCATGTTGGTGTTATATGTCCTCTTCCTTGAGATGACACTCTTGGAAGTGGAGCTGCTACTTGCTGTTTCCCTAGTTGAAGGATTTTATTCTGCTCCCTACAATACCTGTAGTGTATATGTTGGGGGCAGAGTCAAACTTTGTGCACACAGCTGTGACATTGGTGTCTTTCTTTCCCTTCTTCCCAGTTTGAGTCATCTTGGGCAAGATAGCAAGGAACGGATGCCATTTGTGAGGAAGAAGCCACAGTGGTGACAAGAAGAAAGGCCTTCCTGTCTTAGCACTGGGCTATAAATATTCTATACAGCACCCCCTCATATGGATCCTTAAAGGACCCGTGGTGTCTGTGACCTTAGGCAGGCACAGCCGCAACTGCAGTTGTATTGATACAACATGCTTTCTCTGTGTACCCTATGGGTATTCTAGTAATTGTGTAATTTATTTGCCCTAGCTCTTGACCATTTGATAATTTGATTCTTATGCCAAGCCATTCAAGGAGCATTACCCCGTGTGATGCCATTCTGAACAGCTTTTCTGTACACTCTCCTTTTAACCCCTAGGCTACTTGAAGAAATATTTTTTTTCTTTATTTTATTTATATATTTTTGTTAAAGAAAAAGTAAGGATGTGTGAGGAGTGAAGGAGAAAGAGATAATGTGATTTTTGATGTTCTTGACAGGCGATGGGGTTAAAGTCTCTGCATGGCTGCTTGTAGTGGCAGCAGGTAAATACGTTTTTAAAAATATTTTAAAAGCTGCTGCAACAATATTTCTACTTGTTTTGTTACTTTTCTATTTATTTATGTTTCTTGATTTGTCTTTATTTGTAAAACAAAATTCCCATATCCCTTTAGTCATCAGTTGCAATCAAAATGTTACCTTAATATTTAACTTTTTTTTTGCCACAATTTCCATCAGCCTACTGCCTTGCATCATTGGCATCTTGCATTTTTTACCATCCTGTTCTTCAAAGTAAGGTCCTCAGCTCTATCTAACCAACTCTGTTACACCAAGCTGTCTATTTGTATTGTATTGCATCTGTACTTACATTACAATTTGTCTATAACTTTTGCAAATTATTAATTGTACCCATTGTATTTTGTTATGATCTCTTTAAGTTAGATGCAGAAAAGCCTTTGGCACAGCACCTACCCTTATCTGTGCTTTACATTGATTATGTGATTGTAGGTTAATGTAACATAAGTTAATCCTTGGTAATTTCTGAGGTTTAGATTGTGTTTTGAAGGGGCTAATGTAATCAAGCCAAAAAATGGAAATAACCTGTCCTGTGAGACACTAATTACAGCATGCACACTTCCTTGATCTAATATGCGGGATAGCTACTGCTCTGCATTTGTACAAAATCGATATGGGCAAACTACTTGTAATGGATGATTATAAATGTTACATACAAAGGATCCATCAAAAACTTTAGATGAGAAATGTTAAAAAAAACAATAAATACATAGAATAACAGCAGAATGAATGGCAAGTGAGATATATCACCTGCAGGAGAATCAGTTAATATGAAAAAAAACAAGTCATGTTAAGCAAACTAATTAAAAACATACTGTAGATGCTGCAATCCATTATGTAAGGTTTGTGCAGATTCATGAACCTTGTATAACGGTTGTCACTTCCATTCTGCTTCTACAGACTTCTTTCACTCTCAAATTAATACACTGTCTTGTCCCATGAAAGTGGTATACTCATCCCTTGCATTAACACTGTCATGTCCACTCTGGTTCTGCAGACAGGATAAGTAGACGTGTCTTTCTCTGAGAGGTTGCCAGAGGCTATATTTGAAAACCTTTCAATCAGTCAGCTATCTTCCACCCAAACACAGCTCACTAGGAGAGACAGCTCATGCTGATTAGTGAGATGGCCACTGCCTAAAGGCAGCTGCCAGCTGAAGGTAGACCTCTGCAAACTCAATACTGGAGTAAGAAAAACTATTAAGTGGGATTTATTTTGTATATTTGTTATTTCTCGTTGTTCAGTACATAAGTATTTCTGGTTGTTCAGTAAATAACATGAGTTTAACGTTGGTAGAATCTATTAAATATATCATTATTAAAGTAGTGTTGTGAAAATGCCAGTCACATTGTTCCTTTTTTCATGTTCTTACTGTATTAACCAACATTTTTTTTTTAAGTAGTTAGATTTTAAAATTGCAAAACAAACATACTTTATCATAAATCAGATTGATTATTGCAAATGAGTGAAAAAGAAAGAACACATTGCATTTCTATTATGTTTTATGATTTGGTCGTATTACTTTTACCTCTTTGTATACATTATTAGTGATGTCGCGAACATCAAATTTTCGGTTTGCGAACCGTGGACGCAAATTCCATCAAATGTTTGCGAACGGACGAACATTTGCGAACCGCCATAGACTTCAATGAACAGGCGAATTTCAAAACCCACAGGGACTCTTTCTGGCCACAATAGTGATGGGAAAGTTGTTTCAAGGGGACTAACACCTGGACTGTGGCATGCCGGAGGGGGATCCATGGCAAAACTCCCACGGAAAATGCCATAGTTGATGCAGAGTCTGGTTTTAAGCCATAATGGGCATAAATCACCTAACATTCCTAAATTGTTTGGAATAACATGCTTTAAAACATCAGGTATGATGTTGTATCGATCAGGTAGTGTAAGGGTTACACCCGCTTCACAGTAACAGACCAATATCCCCGCTTAATGCACCGCAAACAACCGCAAACAGTCCCTTTGCACAACCACAAACTCCCCATTTGCACAAGGTTGGATACCAAGCTATCCATGTCCCGTTCCTTGTCCTCACTGATGTCATTGAAGGTCTCTTCCTCCACCCAGCCACCAAGGGTCCCCGAAAGGGGACAACAAGCCCCCTGGGATGCCTGCTGTGTTTAGTCTTCTACCTCCTCAAAGCCACCTTCCTCCTGTGACTCCTATTCTTCAGACTCCTCTCTCTGCATTTCCTCTGTCTGCGTTATTATAAGGTGTGTACTGTTAAGTAGTACTATTCCTATCGGTTTATTCCCTGTTACGTCCACTATTAGGGGACGTGTATATGGCATGGATTTTTGGAACAGGGAGATGGAAAAAGATGCTTGGTCGGTCCTCCCACTTCGAATTTGGGGCACTGCACGTGCAATGTAATGTGCCACCAGATAGGAGTGGTGTATTAAGTTGTACTATTTATTCCTATCAGTTTAATACCTGTTCCATCACCTATCTTTCCTCCCAATAGCACATTCTACATGTCATCAACCGGCTTGTGTGTATTTAGAGAACCACACTTTAAGGCCCTTAACCTGGGACAAGGTGGCTTGGCTATCAGAATTGCCTCAGAGCTTTAAAAACTCGCCAAACCCCCTATTCAGACACTCACTATCATACTGGAAATGGGCCAAGAAACACACAGGTTTGTTCCCTGGATCCACCCAAATGACGCCAATTCTTGACCACCCTCAGGCCCCGAAACACATGAGCACAACATCACAACACTGGTGGAGGTCAAGGAAACTAGATAGACTGGGAGACTGGTTAGTAAAGGGCCAGATGCTCACCTATGAGGAACTGAGGGACAAGCATGAGCTACCGCTGTCAGAACATTACAATTACTGTAGGCTGAGGCATTTCACACACTCACTGACCCAGAAACTGACCCAGAAACTGGGGACACCGGTCTTATATTGGTTCTCCAAAATTTGCAAAGATAAACCTCTATCAAGGGGGATCATTGGGTCACTTTACAAATATAAAACATTTGTTACTGGTTGAAGCGACACTGGGGGAAGATATACTCTGCAGATATACTCTTTACTATTGTCTGTTTTACCATGTTTTAGGTATCTCTTAAATTGCAATCACAGTAAAAAATAAGAAAAATTATTAACCTAAAAAGTAAAAATAAGAAGGAATAACCAGCTAACTTTCACAAAATGTCTTTATTGTAAATATGTATATTTGCACAACTGTTATGCAAGACTGTTCAAAAATTCTTTATTTTTCATTACATGCTGTACGCCTTTTGACAATAAAAGAATGTAAATGAAAAATTAGGTATTGTTGCAGCGACCAGAAAAATTGATGTTAGTTTGTGGACCATTATTAGCTCAAGGCAGCTCATCTATCAGGCCTTTTTTAATTGAATGTATCACCCGCTGTCAGTCCCTCCAGGATCCATCCCTCATTCATCTTAATAAAGGTGAGGTAATCTAGACTTTTTTGACCTAGGCGACTTCTCTTATCAGTGACAAAACCTCCTGCTGCACTGAAAGTCCTTTCTGACAGGACACTTGAAGCGGGCAGGACAGAAGTTCTATGGCAAATTGGGATATCTCAGGCCACAGGGCAAGCGTGCACACCCAGTAGTCAAGGGGTTCATCACTCCTCATAGTGTCGATATCTGTAGTTATGGCGAGGTAGTCTGTTACCTGACGGTCGAGTCGTTCTCTGAGGGTGGAGCCCGAAGGGCTGTGGCGATGCATAGGACTTAAAATGCTCTGCATGTCCTCCATCAACGTAAAGCGTCCTCTCCTTGCCGGCGTGGTCGTGGGAGGAGGAGGATTATGTTCACCTCTTCCGCTGTTAGATTGCCGTTGTGCTGTGACATCACCCTTAAACGCTGTGTAAAGCATACTTTTTAATTTATTTTGGTAGTGCTGCATCCTTTCTGACTTGTGGTAATTCGGTAAAATTTCAGGCACTTTCTGCTTATACCGGGGGTCTAGTAGCGTGGACACCCAGTACCGGTCGTTCTCCTTCATCTTTTTATACGAGGGTCCCTCAACAGGCACGACAGCATGAAAGACCCCATTTGCACAAGGTTGGATGCCGAGCTAGTCATGTCATGTTCCTCGTCCTGATCTCACTGAAGGTATGTTCTTCCCCCCAGCCACGTACAACACCACTGGTACCAGATAGGTGACAAGCGCGCACCCTTGGTTGCCTGTTGTGGTTGGTCTTCCTCTTCCTCCTCAAAGCCACATTCCTCCTCTGACCCCTCTTCCTCACAATCCTCTTCCAGCGTTGAAGCAGGTCCAGCAAGCGATGCTAATAAGGCTTTTTCTGGTGGTGATGGTGACCACAACTCTTCCTCTTCCTCTTCACGCTCATCTACAGCCTGATCCAGCACTCTTCGCAGGACACGTTCCAGGAAGAAAACAAATGGTATGATGTCGCTGATGGTGCCCTGGGTGCGACTGACCAGGTTTGTCACCTCCTCAAAAGGACGCAGAAGCTTGCAGACATTACGCATGAGCGTCCAGTAACGTGGCAAAAAAATCCCTAGCTCCGCAGAGGCTGTCCTAGCACCCAGGTCATACAAATACTCGTTAACGGCCTTTTCTTCTTGGAGCAGGCGGTCGAACATTAGGAGTGTTGAATTCCAACGTGTCGGGCTGTCTAAAATCAAGCGCCTCGCTGGCATGTTGTTTCGCCGCTGGATATCTGTGTCAACTTGCCCAAATTCAATGCCGCCAACAAATTTCTTCCGTTGTCACAAACCACTTTGACGATCTCCAGTTGGTGCGCAGTCAGCCACTGATCCACTTGTTCGTTCAGGGCGGACAGCAGTGCTGGTCCGGTGTGACTCTCTGCTTTCAGGGAAGTCAACCCCAAGACGGCGTGACACTGCCGTATCCGGGATGTGGAATAGTAACTGTGGAGCTGGGGGGGGGGGGGTGACGTTTATGGGAAGCAAGACATAGCAGCAGCTGAAGAGGACTCAGGCGAGGAGGTTATGGAAGAGGATGGAGTAGGAGGAGTAGAGGAGGTGGCAGCAGGCCTGCCTGCAAGTCGTGGCGGTGTCACCAACTCCTCTGCAGAGCCACGTATTCCATGCTTGGCAGCCATCACAGGTTTACCCAATGCGTAGTGTAGGTGATATACCTTTGCTGACCATGCTTTGCAGACCAGGTATCCGTGGTCAGATGGACCCTTGCCCCAACACTGTGTGCCAGAGATGCCATTACTGCCTTTTGCCCAATCGAGTACAGGTTGGGGATTGCCATTTGTGCAAAGAAATTTCTTCCGGGTACCTTCCACTGCGGTGTCCCAATAGCTAAAACATTTTTGAACGCCTCAGACTCCACCAGCTTGTATGGTAAAAGCTGGCGGGCTAAGAGTTCAGACAAGCCAGCTGTTAGTTGCTGGGCAAGAGGGTGACTTTGTGACATTGGCTTCTTACGCTCAAACATGTCCTTGACAGACACCTGACTGTGGGCAGATGAGCAGGGACTGCTCAGGGCGAGACACAGAGTGGCGGATGGTTTAGAGGGGGCAAGCAGGGCAGCAGTGGTTGACGTGGCTGAAGATGCTGGACCAGGAGGAGGATGGCGGCTTTGACTTTGTGTGCTGCTTGTACTCATGTGTTGATCCCATAGGCGTTTGTGATGTGACATAATGTGCCTTCGCAAAGAAGTTGTACATAGGTGGGTGTTGGAATTCCCACGACTCAGTTTCTTTTCGCATAGGTTGCAAATGGCATCACTGTTGTCACAGGCAGACACACAAAACAATTGCCACACTGCTGAGCTCTGCAATGACGGCATTCTGGTGGTGGCAACAGCATGCGTTTACTGGCATGCTGTCTGGCTGACCCTGGGTGCCGACGCATGCTATCTCACTGTGCCACTAGCTACTTTCAACGACCTCTCGCTGCTTCCAACTCGTCTCCTTCTCCTCTCTGTCTCTCTGAACTTTCCTCCTGTTCTTCTTCTCTTATAGCGGGCACCCACGTGACATCCACGGACGCATCGTCATCATCAACCGCTTCACTTGTATCTGACAACTCAACAAAGGAAGCAGCACCGGGTACAACATCATCATCATCATCAGACCGTACGTCCATGTGTGTAATGCTGCCTGACTGGGAAATATCCCTGTTATCTACATCCTCTGGCACTAATGTTTGTGCATCACTCATTTCTTCCAACGGATGTGTAAATAACTCTGCTGACGGATCAAGTGAAGCGGCTGTGGCGCTAGTGTTTGTGGTGGCGGCAGGCGGGCAAGTGGTAACTGGAGAGGTGCCCGCAGCTAAGCTGGAGGAGGATGGTGCGTTTAGGTTCCGAGCGGAAGCTGTAGAAGATTGGGTGTCCTGTGTTAGCCAGTCAACCATGTCCTCAGAACTGTTCAAGTTCAGGGTACGTTGCCTCTGAAAACTGGGCATTATTCTAGGGCCAAAGGGAATCACAGCACCACGACCACGACGGCCCCTGCGGGGTGGCCTGCCTCTGCCTGTCATTTTTTTCCCGATTAGTGGTACTATCCGTGCAAGCTACTGTGACACCAGAAATGAGTGTCACTGTGCACTGGCAAAACTTGGCAGACTTGATGCAATAGGCTTCACACACACGCCTGTAGGCAGGCAACTGATATTCAATCGATTACAGTAAAAAAAGGGTTATTTTATTTCACTGCACACTACGGTTACACTAGATATGAGTGTCACTGTGCACTGGCAAAAGTTGGCAGATTAGATGCAATAGGCCTCAAACACGCCTGTAGGGAGGCAACTGATATTCATTCGATTACAGTAAAAAAAGGGTTGTTTTATTTCACTGCACACTAAGGTTGTACTAGATATGAGTGTCATTGTGCACTGGCTAAAGTTGGCAGACTAGATGCAATAGGCGTCACACACACGCCTGTAGGCAGGCAACTGTTATTCAATCAATTACAGTAAAAAAAGGGTTCTTTTATTTCACTGCACACTACGGTTGCACTAGATATGAGTGTCACTGTGCACTGGCAAAAGTTGGCATACTAGATGCAATAGGCCTCACATACACGCCTGTAGGCGGGCAACTGATATTCAATCGATTACAGTCAATAAAGGGTTGTTTTATTTCACTGCACACTACGGTTGCACGAGATATGAGTGTCACTGTGCACTGGCAAAAGTTGGCAGACTAGATGCAATAGGCCTCACACACACGCCTGTAGGAAGGCAACTTATATTCAATCGATTACAGTAAAAAAAGGGTTCTTTTATTTCCCTGCACACTATGGTTGCACTAGATATGAGTGTCACTGTGCACTGGCAAAAGTTGGCAGACTAGATGCAATAGGCCTCACACACACATGCCTGTAGGCAAGCAACTGATATTCAATCGATTAGAGTAAAAAAAGGGTTGTTTTATTTCACTGCACACTACGGTTCCACTAGATATGAGTGTCACTGTGCACTGGCAAAAGTTGGCAGACTAGATGCAATAGGCCTCACACACACGCCTGTAGGCAGGCAACTGATATTCAATTGATTACTGTCAAAAAAGGGTTCTTTTATTTCATTGGACACTACGGTTGCACTAGATATGAGTGTCACTGTGCACTGGCAAAAGTTGGCAGACTAGATGCAATAGGCCTCACACACACACATGCCTGTAGGCAGGCAACTGATATTCAATCGATTACAGTCAAAAAAGGGTTATTTTATTTCATTGCACACTACGGTTGCACGAGGTATGAGTGTCACTGTGCACTGGCAAAAGTTGGCAGACTAGATGCAATAGGCCTCACACACACGCCTGTAGACAGGCAACTGATATTCAATCGATTACAGTAAAAAAAGGGTTCTTTTATTTCCCTGCACACTACGGTTGCACTAGATATGAGTGTCACTGTGCACTGGCAAAAGTTGGCACACTAGATGCAATAGGCCTCCCACACACGCCTGTAGGCAGGCAACTGATATTTAATCGATTACAGTAAAAAAAGGGTTGTTTTATTTCACTGCACACTACGGTTGCACTAGATATGAGTGTCACTGTGCACTGGCAAAAGATGGAAGACTAGATGCAATAGGCCTCACACACACGCCTGTAGGCAGGCAACTGATATTTAATCGATTACAGTAAAAAAATAGTTGTTTTATTTCACTGCACACTATGGTTGCACTAGATATGAGTGTCACTGTGCACTGGCAAAAGTTGGAAGACTATATGCAATAGGCCTCACACACACGCCTGTAGGCAGGCAACTGATATTCAATCGATTACAGTCAAAAAAGGGTTATTTTATTTCATTGCACACTACGGTTGCACTAGGTATGAGTGTCACTGTGCACTGGCAAAAGTTGGCAGACTAGATGCAATAGGCCTCACACACACGCCTGTAGGCAGGCAACTGATATTCAATCGATTACAGTAAAAAAAGGGTTCTTTTATTTCACTGCACACTACGGTTCCACTAGATATGAGTGTCACTGTGCACTGGCAAAAGTTGGCAGACTATATGCAATAGGCCTCACACACACGCCTGTAGGCAGGCAACTTATATTCAATCGAATACAGTAAAAAAAGGGTTCTTTTATTTCCCTGCACACTACGGTTGCACTAGATATGAGTGTCACTGTGCACTGGCAAAAGTTGGCACACTAGATGCAATAGGCCTCCCACACACGCTTGTAGGCAGGCTACTGATATTTAATCGATTACAGTAAAAAAAGGGTTGTTTTATTTCACTGCACACTACGGTTGCACTAGATATGAGTGTCTCTGTGCACTGGCAAAAGTTGGCAGACTAGATGCAATAGGCCTCACACACACGCCTGTAGGCAGGCAACTGATATTTAATCGATTACAGTAAAAAAAGGGTTGTTTTATTTCACTGCACACTACGGTTGCACTAGATATGAGTGTCACTGTGCACTGGCAAAAGATAGAAGACTAGATGCAATAGGCCTCACACACACGCCTGTAGGCAGGCAACTGATATTCAATTGATTACAGTAAAAAAAGGGTACTTTTATTTCACTGTACACTACGGTTGCACTAGATATGAGTTTCACTGTGCAATGGCAAAAGTTGGCAGACTAGATGTAATAGGTCTCACACACACACTAGCAGGCAGGCATATGCAATTAGATTACACAGAAAAAAATAATAAAATAAAATAAAAAGGGCTTTTTGGGTTGCTGTCCTTGCAGCAGATATCAAAGGAGTCCTTCGGGTGTGTAATGAAAGCTAAATACACAGCCTGGCTATCTATTTCCCTATTAAATCAGCAGAAAAAAATAATAAAATAAAATAAATGATGTTCTAGCCCTAAAAAGGGCTTTTTGGGGTGCTGTCCTTGTAGCAGATATCAAAGGAGTCCTTCAGGTGTGTAGTGAAAGCTAAATACACAGCCTGGCTATCTATTTCCCTATTAAATCAGCAGAAAAAAATAATAAAATAAAATAAATGATGTTCTAGCCCTAAAAAGGGCTTTTTGGGTTGCTGTCCTTGCAGCAGATATCAAATGAGTCCTTCAGGTGTGTAGTGAAAGCTAAATACACAGCCTGGCTATCTATTTCCCTATTAAATCAGCAGCAGGTAGAATAATATGTCCTCTCTCAACGAATGTAGCTTCAGAATGATTCTAAAATGGAAGCTGTCATTCAGATAGAAGGCTCTGGAAGGGAGTGTATGCTGCTGATTGGATGGAATGTGTCTGCTAACTGTAAGGTGCAGGGTCAAAGTTTCCTCAATGATAAAGAATAGGGGGCAGACCAAAAAGCGCATGTGTTCACCGTTCGTTGCTAAAGCGAACATGCGAAAATCGCCACAAATAGTTTTCCGGCGAACTGTTCGGGACATCACTATACATTATATATACTGTCAGATGCACATATCTATAACAGAAGACTGAGATGTGCCGATTCCAACATACAGTTATAAATTTGCTCTGGCTGAAACAGCCTAAGAGTTTTCTCCCATCCAGTTGAATCACATTTATAAACTACCTGAAGTGTGGATTAACCAGTTTACAGATTTTTCAATTACTGTACAGTATAAACAAGAAAAGGAAGAACAGGTATCCTTTTGTGTATTAGTGCACACCCTCTGCCCAAGCAACAATATAGAGAAAACTCAAACTTTAAAACTTAACATTTAATATTAAATTAAAAATGTCTGGTATAAAATCATAACACTCTGACTTAGTGAAACGATTGGAGGGATAGGTGAAAATTGCCATATAAATATATATTCATATTATGGATCCTATATATCGAGATGACAGACCCTGAATGTCCACAAAAAAATATATATAAAATTATAGTAGTGGTATCTTGTATTGATAAGATATCCACTACTAATGTGATCCTATATACTCCCAAGAAATAAAGTGCTGAGTGCTAATATTAAACATACAATGTACCCAAAAGTAAACTTGTATTAAAGTGCCAAGTTAGTATGAGGGAAAAGAGAGCTCCCCTCGATGTGATATAATAAACCAAAGTGCTTGATATGATTTGCTGAAGTACTAAATATACCTCAGTATAAGTCAATATAAATTTTAAGGCCCTATGGGTCTGATAGCAAATAAATAGGTATTTTAATTTAAAGAAGACTTGATTTTAAGTGTTTTTTGAATATCACCATTTCACTTCTTAAACTATAGGAGCTAGGTGCATACTGTCATTTTCCATAGTAAATAGTGATGTCGCAAGCATCAAATTTTGGGTTCGCGAACAGCGAACGTGAACTTCCAGCAAATGTTTGCGAACGGGCGAACATCGGCGAACCCCATAGACTTCAATGGGCAGGCGAATTTCAAAACCCACAGGGACTCTTTCTGGCCACAATAGTGATGGGAAAGTTGTTTCAAGGGGACTAACACCTGGACTGTGGCGTGCCAGAGGGGGATCCATGGCAAAACTCCCACGGAAAATTTCATAGTTGATGCAGAGTCTGGTTTTAAGCCATAAAGGGCATAAATCACCTAACATTCCTAAATTGTTTGGAATAACATGCTTTAAAACATCAGGTATGATGTTGTATCGATCAGGTAGTGTAAGGGTTACACCCGCTTCACAGTAACAGACCAATCTCCCCGTTTAATGCACCGCAAACAACCGCAAACAGTCCCTTTGCATAACCGCAAACTCCCCATTTGCACAAGGTTGGATACCAAGCTAGCCATGTCCCGTTCCTTGTCCTCACTGTTGTGATTGAAGGTCTCTTTCTCCACCCAGCCACCAAGGGTCCCCGAAAGGTGACAACAAGCCCCTGCGACGCCTACTGTGTTTGGTCTTCCACCTCCTCAAAGCCACCTTCCTCCTCTAACTCCTCTTCTTCAGACTCCTCTCTCTGCGTTGCCTCTGTCTGCGTTATTATAAGGTGTGTACTGTTAAGTAGTACTATTCCTATCGGTTTAATCCCTGTTATGTCCACTATTAGGGGACGTGTATATAGCATTGATTTTTGGAACAGGGAGATGGAAAAAGATGCTTGGTCGGTCCTTCCACTTCAAATTTGGAGTACTGCGCGTGCAATCTAAGGTGCCACCGGATATGAGTGTCACTGTACACTGGCAAAAGTTGGCAGAGTAGATGCAATAGGCTTCACACACACGACTGTTGGCAGGCAATTGCTATTTAATCTATTACAGTCAAAAAAGTGTTGTTTTATGTCACTGAGCACAATATAAGCTGTGAGCCTGACACAGGCAGGCAACTGAAATTAGATTACAGGAAAAAAATGTTTTTTTTCAATGTATGTTACACCACCAGGTATGAGTAGTGAAAATAAGCACAATATAAGCTGTTAGGTGTTAGCCTGTCACACACACACGCTGGCAGGCAGGCATAGATAACACAAAAAAAAATGATAAAATAAAATAAATGATGTTCAAAGTTTCCTCAATGATAAAGATAGGGGGTGAACCGAAAAGCGCATGTGTTCGCCTTTCGCGGCGAATGTGAATGCGAACATGCGAAAATCGCCGCGAATAGTTCTCCGGCGAACTGTTCGGAACATCAATAATAGTAAATATTAAGAGAATTGTATATTGCTATAAAGTGCAATGGTGTCTGTTAGATATACGGAATAGCGTATACTGTGTGGCCTGGATAGGTGGTAAGCCTGTACTATTGAACGCCACAGCTCCTAGCTATTCGCGCGCTTCCTATGCGTCTACGTCTGACGTCATAGGTCAGCGTCGCGTAATAGCGTAGCGTGCAACCAGACGCACGTTTCCAAGAAATTAATCAGAATGTATGGTTAATATTAGCACTCAGCACTTTATTTCTTGGGAGTATATAGGGTCACATTAGTAGTGGATAACTTATCAATACAAGATACCACTACTATCCCTTTTATATATATTTTTTTTGTAGACATTCAGGGTCTGTCATCTCGATATATAGGATCCATAATATGAAGATATATTTATATGGCAATTTTCACCTATCCCTCCAATTTTTTCATTAAGTCAGAGTGTTAGGATTTTATACCAGACATTTTTAATTTTATATTAAATGTTAATTGTTGCTTGGGCAGAGGGTGTGCACTAATACACAAAAGGATACCTGTTGTTCCTCTTCTTGTTTATTACTCCTTATTTTTATCCTCAGTAGCACCCCTATTGGTTCCAGATCTTTGTTATACCTTGAGCCACCTTAAGTTAAAGTTTTGTTTACTGTACAGTATATACTGATAAATTAATTATAATTTAAGTATTTTAATATTTGATATGTGGCATGGTGCTTCACTGAAGGCTGGGAAAAGTAATGGTTGCTTACAATATAAATATACAGAGCAGCAGTGGCTTGAGTCAAAGGGAGCTGCGGAGGAGAAGGGTCAAAAATAGAAGAAGGAGGGCTACGAGGTGAGGTACCTGGGGATAGTCAAAACCCCAGGGAGCTGAATAATCTAAGACAAAGCCAGATCAGATAAGAGGTTACCCCACCCTGGTAAAAAACTCAGTAGCAGAGATAAAGGAGCAAGGGTTATACACACTTAAAACTCCATGCAGGATTTTTGTGACAAGGGGCTTCAAAGCAATGCCTGCATAATTTTGGTCAGAGACTGTGTATATGTACAACAAGTTAAACTGTAATGGGACTCAGCATATGCAACATCAATAATCTGTTCAAAACAACACAACCAACATTAAGAAATTTGTTGAAAATCCCAAAATATTGTCAGCACATGTGCTCCCTGGTTGCCATTTTAGAGTTTCAAGCTACACTAACTCTGTTAAAAACATACATCCCTACATGAAGGGAACCAGGATAAGCTGAACATTCAAAAAATGTGCAGGATAGCTAGAGAGTCATTCCAGCATATAATAAAGGTGATACACCTCCACCCCAACAAAGTATAATTCGTACCACTAGGACTAAATCTGCTACAATTTGAACTGGCAAGGAGCATCTTTACACAGGGGTTAAGAGAAAAGCAAACTCTATCAATATACATAGGGAAATCTCCCACTTTAACCCTATAAGCCCTTTATTAGCGATAACATGCTGACTAATATGTAAACTATGCCCATTTTCATTGGGCTGGGTCTTCAGGCCTCTCAGAGGATATAAGCTATCCAAAAGGAGATGATGGGAATCCTCTCTCCACAAGTTACTCTCTAGATATGTGAAAAGAGTCATCAACAGAGGGAATGAGAATTCCTACCTATATTCAACAGCCTAGTTTCTTAGGCTACAGGAGTGAACACTATTACTGTCTTTACTGAACCTGCCATGTATGCCAAATATGCCTCTCTATTATTCTAGAAATATTGTTGGAAACCTGGATTACAGCGCTTAGAAGGCAGGATTTGCTCAGCACACTTAAATGCACCAAAGCTGTATTGTAAACGCAAATGGGTAAGCCTAAGAAACCCCAGCTTGCAAAAACTATCAGAGAGTACTTTTCTGAGCAAAACAGGCTCAAACATAGCCTCCAAATTCCACTATGGGTTCATCTGAAGGCTCTGAGGTCGATGATGATGCTCCATCTCTGCAACAGCAGACCAAGCTTTCAGACTTATCTTTAACGGACTTTAATAGCCTGCTGCAGTCACATTTTGACAAAGCGGTTAGATAAATCAAACAGGACATTTAAGACCTGAGCCAACACACCTAAGTGTTGGAAACACTAACTGACCAACTGCTCAATGCTCAAAAAATGGACCGCACAGATATAAATCTCAAATTGCCGCCTTAGAAAGCAAACTTGAAGATCTCGAAAATAGATCATGGCGTCACAACGTGAGATTTAGAGGTATTCCAAAGTCAGTTCTAAAGACCTAAAGACTTATCTAAATGCTGTAATCCATACGATTTTGCCTAATCACCACAAGGACTCATGGGATATTGAAAGAGACCACAGAGCGTTGGGAGGTCCTAATACATCAGACCTACCCAAGGATGTGATATCCAGATTTTTGTGTCATGCATCCAGCGACTTAATCCTTACAGCGTCCAGAAAGTCACAGAACATCATTTGTCCACATGGAGCATCTATACAAATCTTTGCAGACCTGGCTCCAAGTACACTGTTAAAATGTAAAAAGTTGAAGCCAGCCCTGTCAATCCTGATTAAGAATAATATTAGATATCGATGGGCATTCCCCTTTAACCATACGTTTCAGCTTGGTGCAAATACCCACATTGTCCATTCCTTCGAAGAGTGCTGGGCAACCCTGTCTCAATTAAATCTTATCACTAGAGAGGACAGCTTAAGACTTTCTCAAGAGCCAGGTTTGCTGCAATGACCAGCCAGGCAGTGGAGGGAAGTTCAAAGATCCAGGAGACAATGCAAGCAAGTGGAGCATCAACCAGGGCCCACTCCTGGCTCCTCTTCAGGCAACCAAAGGTTGATTTTGACCTCGGAACTGGCTTGATTGTACTGGCTCAATTCTTGCATAATACTGTATATATTTAATTTCTCACCTGGAATGAATATTGCTAATACTAGCTGGCAGTTTATGTCATTGCAGCCAAGATGTTTGGAGCGAATTTTGCCTTAAACATGGATTATGACTAAATTACCATCAATCTGGATAAATTAATAGAGTATTGTATATTGTTGTAAACCATTGTTACTTTATCTGAGGGACCATGAATACTTTTAGCTGATGTTATTTGAACCTCAGAAAAGCCTTACAGTTACTACAGCTCGATCATATATCAATATATAATAGATATATAATAATTTTATTACATAAAGATTTCCCATTTAATATTGAACATAAGAAAATAGATTCCAATGGAAACTTTGTGATCCTGACAGGAACACTCTTGGGTGAGAGGGTATCATTAATTAATTTTTATTCCCTGGCCAATACAGTAACTCATTTATTATTATTATTTTTATATTATTATTATTTACAAATATCTGAGGTCAACTGACTTAGGCCGTGTTATACTAGGAGTGGACCTTAATCTTGCTCTAGATCCTAGTGTAGACAGGTCAGTGAAGGCCCGGTGTGGCAAATTTTTAAAACAAGTTGAAGCAATTGATACCCTTCTCAAGGAACTTCATTTGCTTGATTCATGGAGGCAGATGCACCAAGGCGATTCATGGATCCTATTCTAGGATCGATTATATTCTAATTGATTCTGCCATATCAGATAGCGTACAAGAGGTGGATATCCACCCGTGCTCGTGGTCTGACCACTCCCAGGTCTATCTCTCTTGGAATTTAGGCCAGAACAGTAAACCACCATATTTATGGAGGCTCAATGAAAGAATTCTATCCAATCCACTGATCAGGAAGCAAATTGCCCAGGATATCGAGCTATGTTTCTCCACTAATATTAATCACGAATCGGACATTGGATGGACTTGAATGGCCCATAAGTCCTTCATCAGTGGCTTTCTTTTAAAGTTAGCTTCTGGACATAAAAAACAACTGTGTAAGCAGATTGATAAAATTAGGCTAGAATTGGATCTATAATTATCAGATTGCACAGAAAAGGCGCTGAGATGGATAGGTCACAAGTTCTATGCTAAAACTAATAAACCTGATACATTATTGTCTAGAAAACTCAAAAATACAATATCTCAGTCAAAAATATTTAGCATCAGAACTCCAGCCAGAGATATCACAGTCAGCCCGAATAAGATTAAAAAGACATTTTTTTATTTTTTTCAAAAACTATATCTATCCAATACACAAAATCAGGATTGGCAAAAGCTGGCTTTTCTGCACTATTGTGACCTGCCCAAGATTACGGCCCAAGAGTGCAATATATTAAATTCCAAAGTTACCAAAGCTGAAGTTAAAACAATTTTTAAAGGCTTGGGTGGGGGGCGGGCCCCTGGTCTGGACGGTTTTACTAATCTCTATTATAAAAATATGCCAACCTCCTTTCTCCTCATCTGACAAACCTCTTTAAGGAAATTTTGGAGGGACATCAGATGCCTCAGTAATTGAACCAGGTGAATATCGTATTCTTTCCAAAAGGAGGTAAGGACACCACTTGAGGTCCATAATTATCATCCCATTTCACTGCTGAATAAGGATATAAATATCTTAGCAAAATTATTGGCTAACAGGATATCTAATTTTCTCCCTAGAGTTATCCACAAAGACCAAACAGGGTTTATCATCCATAGGCAGATGGGGCATAATATCCAACTAATATTGAATTTCATTTCTTGGGCTACTCGTAATAAAACCCCTTTGTGTTTATTAGCACTTGACATAGAAAAAAACCTCTGATACTTTAGAATGGTCATATTTAAATAAATTTGGTTTCAATGGCAATTTTTTTAATTTAATCAAAACATACTATAAGTCTCCCAAAGCTACCCTGAAACTCTCAGGGGATTTACCCGCACACATAGACATACAAGGAGGAACCTGACAGGGGTGTCCCCTCTTGCCACTATACCAATCGAGCCCTTGGCCCAATTCATAAGATCTAATGCAAATATACATGGAGTTAAAATTGGACTTCATCATCTTAAATGTTGTCTCTTTTTTGATTACATGTGTTCTCTTACAAGGCCTGTCATCTCGGTCCAAGCTCTCTTTCAAGCTCTGGAACACTTTGAGGACCTTTCATGGTTGAGAATCAATATGACCAAGACTGAAGCATTGGGAATATCTATGCCTCAGCCAGAAATTGACAAAATTCAACAAACCTATAATTTTGCATTGCCCAGGTGTGAACATCACTAAGTTGTCAGATCTTTATAAAGCTAACTACTCAATTCTTTATAGAGATTTATGACTAGATTTAACAAAGTGGACGAGGGGCAGATTTCCTGGTTGGGGAGAATCCATTCTGTGAAAATGAATATTCTTCCCCACCTTCTATATTTCTTACGCACCCTCCCGATCCCTATAGATTATAAAGAACTGGAAAGATTTCAAAGCTTGGTGTTTAAATTTATATGGAATCATAGAGCCCCAAGAATATCTAGAATAAATATGTATAAGCATAAAACAAAGGGTTTTCTTTCGTGTCCAAATTTTAAACAATACAAGAGGCAGCTCAACTTGCCTTTATTCACCTATCCCACTCCTCATTGCATCAACCCCTTTGGGTATTTACTGAAAATTTAGCAATGTCTCTGTACTTGTAAGTGCTTGGTTCAATACTTAACCCTATTATCAAACAATCATGTAACATTTGGTCTTGGGCTAGTCAGAAAAAAGGACTAGCACCAAAATGATCTACTCTCACCCCGGTCATACCCAATCCTCATTTTCCCATTCAACTCACTTCTAACTCAATGCACTGGTGGAAATACAATAAGTTACTGAGATGTGGGGGTTGGTTCACAAATAATATGAGTATAACTTTCAAAGATGTAAGAGATAACTTTAATTTACCTTTGGCAGAACATTACAATTTTTGTAGAATGAAGCACTTTATAACAAGTTGAACATGAACATTTGGAAACCCGATTGATAACTGGTTTACTAAGTGTTGTAGAGATCCTCCTCTGTTAAGCAAAACCATTAGCTTGTTGTATAATTCTTTCAGTGAAGCAGCTCTAACATTAAAGCCAAAGTATATGAATTTGTGGGAGGAGGATTTGGGAGAATCTCTGAGTGATAAAGTCTTGGAGAAATCCTGGCAAACTCTCACAAATGGATCCTTGAATTATAGCATTCTTGAAACATCAATAAAAGTTCTGCATCAAACGTATCATACTCCTGTTAAGCTTTATAAATAGGGTCTTGTCCAAAGCAATATTGTTTCAGAGACTGTGGAAATACAGGCTTATTCATACTTATCTGGTGGACATGTCCAATGGTGAAAGATCTATGGGAAAAAATTCTTCCATTAGCCTCTATGGTGTTTAGCTCCTGAATTGACACAAATATTAGAGTATGCCTTCTTGGTCTCCCAGTCCCCGATTTATCTTTCCATCACAAGCAACTCTTCCAATTTTTAATGTTTGCCACAAAAAGCCATATTGCTCGTCAGTGGAGACCATCAGCACTTACTTTTATTCTCATCAACGAGAGATTGACTTACTTATTAGAAGACACTATCTCAAAATTTATGGTGATATGGTCACCTTGGATTGCCAGGACAGGCAGCATATCAGTGGGATAAAATGGGATTTGATATGATGCATATTGGATAACCTTGACACTCAATTTGTTAAAACACTTAATTAAACTCCTAGCTGGGAGGGTCCAGATATGTGGGAGATCCCTGGAGAGGGTGGATGGAGGAGAAAAGGAACTGCAGGTGGAGGCTTGAAATGTACCTGAAAGCAAACAGTTTGTATTTGTATTGTTTTAATTGTATTGTTTGTCTTCCCACCCGATAAACTTTTTCGGTTGTAATGTTACATTGTTTTCTAATATAAAGTGCAAAACAAATATACAAATGGATTAAAATTGACGAGTGTTTTCTTACTGGGTTAATTAAGTTACTACTTTTTATTAAATCTACTTTCCAAGTTATTGGAGTTGTATATGATATTAATATACCAATATACAAGAAACTGAAGACATACAGAGTATGTTAAACCCATCCATAAACACAAATTTAAATAATATATTTTAAAATATATAAAGTATAAGATAAGGATTAAAATGCCACATTTTAAATACATGGAAATGCGACAATGTTTATCATGAAGTTAAAAGAGCATGTTCTAAGCATTGCAAAATATGTTTGTTTGTTCTTGCAAAAAAAGATTGTTGCTATTTAATTGCTATATTATAACTACACTGTTATTATTATTTAGGTTACAGTAAATTGTTGCTAATTTAATAATTACCTTGTGGAATATGTCAGCTACATCTTTCCTTTCCTTTCCTTACAACCTTATAACATATAAATTAAATAGCAAAATAGACTCAAAATAATCAAACTGATTCAATATCTATAACAACACAAAATTAACATGTAATGAATGTTGTCCATGAACTAATCCTTGTGTTAATCATAAATATAAAAGGCTGTAACAGTGGAGAGTCATAAGGCATACGAATCATTAATGAACTGTTACCTAAATGAAACCCAAAGGGACCCCTAGTGGAAGTTTCCATGAGAGAAATATTGAGCCAGCTACACTCTACTAAAAGCAGTAAATAATGGATATATTTCTCCTGACATCAATTAATGACATAGCCAACAAAAAGCTGCAAATTAAACATTAATTATTTTCAATCAAATCTTTTTGTCATTAAATAGTACATGAAAGTTAGAGCATAACATTGAACGTGTTTTATCATACACACTTAAAACTGCTCTAAAAACTGCCAAATATTCTATTAACTAATTGCAATCTGATTACGAGTTCCCCGCCCACAATAACTATGAGCCAGCGAAACCTACAAAACCGGCCTTAGAACTCTCCATTGGTTTTAGCACAGATTGAATATTACGAGTGCAAACTAGAGTTACACAAAATCGATATTCTATTAGACTTGTCGCTGAAGTTCATAAATAAAATCTAGCCCGCAATTTTAAAAAGTATCAAGTTTCTGTCAAAAATATTATGAGTACAAAATAGGACTCACAAGGTAATTGTCAAACACTTATTAGAGCTGTAGCCGCAACTTAATACACAAAACTCCACGTTAATAGCATGGGAAGGCATAGAAACACATTAGAATTAATTGCACAACAGTCTCAAACCCACAAATAGGCAATTAAAGAATATTATTTTTAAAAGTTATTTCTGAGTAATATCGACCCCATGACTCAAGGGGTTAATACATATCATGACAGCCACATGGACTAAAACAGATGATCTAATGAATTTTATAGATTGCTAGATTGCTTGATTGCGAGTCCAATCAGCAAATATTATTTATTGGCACTAATTAATTTATAGTCTCTGATAGCAGATTACGTGTAACTTCCATGTTTTACTGACATCATGATGATGGTCTCATTTACTATTGGCTATGTCTAAGAAGTAAATTACGGGCTTGCTAAAATATTGTCGAATCATATGCTCACGCCCCCTGAAATCAAACTTAAAAAGGCAGGGTGCATGAGTTTGCAGTCTGGCCTGACCCCAGCTCACCTGCCTCTATGCCCCCACATTAGAACTGCGGTCTCATAAGAGAGAAGCTCACTCGCATCTAGGGAGATGGCGTGGAGGCTCTATGATCCTCTTCTCTGTGAACATGTATGGTTACGTTTAACTATACTATGCCGTTTAGAATATATGGTCAAGTCCCCATTTTTTTCCCTATCCCTTACTGTATAACGTTGTTGGTATATTTTTATTTTGGGCAAGTTTCAACTCCATGAAGGCATCTTCTTCATCTGCAAGTAGTGCTATCAAATAATGTAAGTGAAATAAATACACAGTGGCTATTCCATCAATTACATCACCCTAGCAGAATGATCTTCCATACCATAAATAAAAGACATGCATCATGTTTCTACACACATTATTATTAGGTTTTATTTGTACCAATGCAGAAATGGCCGTGGCCTTGCATGTTATTCAAAGCATTAATACTTGCATTAGTTAATCATTTCACAGATAATTTTGTCTGATGTAATTAACAGACATTATAGCTGCTGACCTTTGTCTTCTCTCTTAATGGGTACGTGTTTAGACATCATGATATCATAAAATTCTATTATAAACTGATAACACTTGTTTACCGAATGAATGTGATATCAATGTGACTAAACAATATAATGTAGAGATGGTGATAGTACTCTGAATGTGGTCACAGCAAGGCATTCCTTGTGAGATGCCACCATTACTAATAGTCATGGGCACTTCATTTCTCATTACGGATATGGCATGATTAGCACTGCTTGTAGATGAAGATCAAGTAAATTGGTTTATTGTTACCCTTACATTATAAAACACTTTACTGTATGTAAAGGTATTTCTAGAGTTTTCTCCTCCTCTGCTTGTTTTTTATCTTATTATTATTATTGTATTTGTTTCATATTTTCTGTGTGTAATTTAATTGGATTACATAATCCAGGAGTTAATGCATCTGTGTAATTGAGCAAATGAAGACATCATGTAAATGCTATGCGTATTACTGGTTATTTCTATTAAAGGGAATGTTGAATTATGAGATTTTTATTCATCTGATTATTGTTACTGTGGTTTAATGTGAATTTAGTGGATGATAATCATAATTAATATCATAGAGTATTACCTTTAACCCTTTAGGTTTTTCATTTTCCCAATCAGCCTCTTGTCTTCTCTGGCTCCGCACACACAACACCTGTGATAATAATGCACAGTCAGATACACTTATGATTGTGCTCTGTGTATATAACAAACTATTATGTTGTTACTAGGAAATTGCCTGTCAAAAATTAAAGGAGTAAAATTGTAAGGCTAGTAATGCTGTTTGACACACAATGCGAGGCTAAGGGCCCTCTGAACACCTTCAGTGCTCATTGCGATCCCTTGCGCTCATTGTGAGCCTCTCCCCCAGTGTACTTTACATGGCCCACGATGATCGCCTTAGGTGCTCATCACAAGCCCCACAATAAGCGCCTTTGGCATTCATTGTGAGCCTCTTCCCCGTGTTGTTTATGGGCCTTGCCATGATTGTTACTGGCTTGGGTTAAGTGTTACTGGCTTGGGTTAAGAATTACTGCTTTTGGTAAAGTGATACTGGGTTGGTGTAAATGTATCTGCTGCATAGGAAGTGTTACTGTTTTTCTTTAAGTATTATGGGTTTGGGGCTATTTTTTACGAGCTTCGACCTCGTTTTCATCCTTTTGCGTTTTTATGTCCGAATTTTTTTTTTCAGTGATTCAGCCGTTAAAGCACTCGACGAACGCGATAGGGAAAATACGCAGTTAACGGCCGAAATGCGCAAAGCAAAAAACACACACACTAAAAAAAAACTACAACAAAAATATCACACACAGCACGGGGGAACAGCCAGGATGTCTGGGAGTGAGGTGGAACGCGAATTTAAGTTGATTTTGCTGAGTTTCACCAATCAAAAATCGTCTAAGAGATAAAACCCCCTCCCCACCACTGTAATTACAGAAATAAAAAAAAACTAAAGTCATAAAAAATCAAAAATCTACATTACATAAAATAAAAAACCTAAAATCACCAAAAATAAAAAATGCACATTACAGAAAAAAAAAAAAAAAACCTGTCACAGAAAAAAAAAATACATTACAACCCCCCCACCTACAGTAAAAAAAAAATTACACACCAGAAAAGGAAATACATATAATACATACAATACAATTAAATACAATACAATACAATTAAATACAATACAGTACACCCCTATATAATATACACCCTCCTATCTAATATACATCCCCCTATGTAACATACATCCTCCTATGTAATATACATCCCACTATCTAATATACAATACTATCTATCTAATATACATCCCCCTATCTATCTAATATACAATAAATACTATCTATGTACTATACATCCCCCTATCTATCTAATATACAGTACATGCCATCTCTATATAGCAACCCTAATTCTAAGCTACAATAAAAAAATTAAGACCACTTGCCTTTGAGATTTTCTTTAGATCACCAACCTAGGGTAAAAAAGATTTTAAAAAATAATACAACATGTTTACATAAAATAACTGAACATTCTAAATATTCTAAATATTATACTCACCTTTCCAGCATGTCCCGTCCCAGCATGTCACGTCCCAGAATGTCACGTCCCAGAATGTCACGTCCTCCATCTTTGCTTCTGCGGCGCGGCCCCTGTTAAAAAAAAACATTACATTAGCACACATAAATAAACATAAAACAAAGTAAAATAAACACAATCTACATTGTACTTACCTCCCCGCGATGTCTCGGCCTCCTGGTATTCTGCCCCGGATGGGCCCTGGAAGCATCCGCGCGCTTAATGAGCTTCCTACGTAGTGTTCCAGAATAAAATTGGCAATGGCGGCTTCTGATTGGCTGAAAACGCTGTCTATAAAGTTCAGCCAATGAGAAGACACCAATTGTGAACCAATGAGAAAGGGATACACCCCAAAATACCACGCTGATTGGATAACGCACCTGTCAATCTTTATTTGAACCAATCCAAAGGCTTTATTGCCATCAGCCAATCACAATGGAATACACCCCCACGTACTGATTGGTGAAGACATCTGCGCCTTCCCATTGGCTGTAATACATTGACAATAGCCAATAAGAAAGCGCAAATCCTTCACCAATCAGTACGTGGGGGTGTATTCCATTGAGATTGGCTATTGTCAGTGCAACCAATCAGAATGCGCAGATGCCTCCAGCCAATCACCCTGTGGGGGTGTATTCCATTGTGATTGGCTGAAGGCATCTGTGCCTTGTGATTTGTTTAAATAAAGATTGACAGGTGCATTATCCAATCAGAGTTGGATTTTAGGGTGTATCCCTTTCTGATTGGCTCACACATTGGCGCCTACTGATTGAGTGAATTTGATAGACAGCGTTTTCAACAAATCAGAAGGCGGCATTGCCTGATTTCTTCCGGAAAAGTCTCCGGGAGCCTTATTCGCGTCGGGGATGTCAGTGAGTGCGGATGTAAGTACTTTTTTTTTTACAGGGCGTGGCAGAAGAGGAGTAGGAGGAGGCCGGAGACATTGTGGGGAGGTAAGTACAATGTAGATTATGTTTATTTTATTTTGTTTTTATGTTTATGTATGTGTATTAATGTTATGTTTTTTTAACAGGTGCTGCAACGTAGAATAAGGACGGGACATGCCGGAAAGGTGAGTATAATATTTAGAATGTTTATTTATGTACTGTAAACGTGTTGCAATATTATTTTTTCCCCTAGGTGCCTGATCAGAATGGACATCTGTAAAGGTAAGTGGTCTTAATTATTTTATTTTAGCTTAGAATTAGATTATTTTATAGATAGCATAGCATGTATTGTATATTAGATTGTGTTATTTATTTAGATAGATTGTGTGATGTATATTATATAGATAGGATGTATATTAGATTATGGTATTTATTTAGATAGATTGGGGGATGTATATTAGATAGATAGAATGTATTATATATTAGATAGGGGTGTATTGTGTTGTATGTATTTGTATTATATTGTATTGTATTATATTGTATGTATTATATTGTATGTATTGTATGTATTTGTATTATATGTATTTCCTTTTCAGGTGTGCCATTTTTTTTTCTGTAGTGGGGGGGGGGGTTTGTAATGTTTTTTTTTATTTTCTGTGATGTTCCTTTTTTTTATTTTTTGTGACTTAGGTTTTTTATTTTCTGTAATGTAGATTTTTTATTTTTTGTAACTTTAGGCTTTTTTATTTTCTGCAATTTGAGTGGTGGAGGTTATTAGGGGTTAGGTAGGTAGTGTTAGGTGATAGGTGTTAATAGATTAGTGTAGAGGGTGTTTAGTTGATATGTAATGTTTTATTGGGGAGTATAGTGCAGTGTTTTGTTTAAACTTAGGGTCATGATGGTCCTTGAGGACCGTCATGGCACTTATGTGGTTAATGTTGGGTTGTAACAGGCCCATAATGGTCTTAATATACCCTTATGGGACTGATGGGGTTAAATAGAGGCTTATGAGGGTCTGTATGGACCCCCATGAGTGACAGGGTTAATTAGCGGTTTATGGGGGTCTGTATTGAACCCCATGAGTGAGGGGGTTAATTAAGGGCTTAAGGGGGGCTGTATTGACCCTCCTGAGTGACAGGGTTAATTACGGGTTTATGGGGGTCTGTATTGACCCCCATGAGTGAGGGGGTTAATTAAGTGCTTATGGAGGTCTCTATTGACCCTCATGAGTGACAGGGTTAATGAAGGGCTTATGGGGGTCTATATGGATCCCCATGAGTGAGGGGTTTAATGAACTGCTTATGGGGGTCTGTATTGACCCCCATGAGGGACACAGTTAATGAAGGGCTTATGGGGGTCTGTATTGACCCCCATGAGTGACGGGGTTAATGAAGGGCTTATGGGGGTCTATATTGACCCCCATGAATGACAGGGTTATTTAGGGGTTTATGG
Source organism: Discoglossus pictus (assembly GCA_027410445.1). Taxonomy (NCBI): domain Eukaryota; kingdom Metazoa; phylum Chordata; class Amphibia; order Anura; family Alytidae; genus Discoglossus; species Discoglossus pictus. Next base: position 335,418,015 of record CM050167.1, read on the forward strand.
GGGTCTGTATTGACCCCCATGAGTGAAATGGTTAATGAAGGGCTTATGGGGGTCTGTATTGTCCCCCATGAGTGAGGGGTTAATGAAGGGCTTATGGGGGTGTATATTGTCCCCCATGAGTGACAGGGTTAATTAGGGGTTTATGGAGGTCTGTATTGACCCCTATGAGTGAGGGGGTAATTAAGTGCTTATGCGGGTCTGTATTGACCCCCCTGAGTGACAGGGTTAATGAAGGGCTTATGGGGTCTATATTGACCCCCATGAGTGAGGGGGTTAATGAAGTGCTTATGGGGGTCTGTATTGATCCCCATGAGTGACACAGTTAATGAAGGGCTTATGGGGGTCTGTATTGACCCCCATGAGTGACAGGGTTAATGATGGGCTTATGGGGGCTATATTGACCCCATGAATGACAGGGTTAATTAGGGGTTTATGGGTGTCTGTATTGACCCCCATGAGTGAGCGGGTTAATTAAGTGCTTATGGGGGTCTGTATTGACCCCCATGAGTGACAGGGTTAATGAAGGGCTTATGGGGGTCTATTTTGACCCACATGAGTGAGGGGGTTAATTAAGTGCTTATGGGGGTCTGTATTGACCCCCATGAGTGACAGGGTTAATGAAGGGTTTATGGGGTCTGTATTGACCCCCATGAGTGACAGGGTTAATGAAGTGCTTATGGGGGTCTATATTTACCCCCATGAGTTACAGGGTTAATGAAGTGCTTATGGGGGCCTTTATTGACCCCCATGAGTGACAGGGTTAATGAAGGGCTTATAGGGGTCTGTATTGCCCCCCCCCATGAGTGACATGGTCAATGAACGGTTTATGGGGGTCTCTATTGACCCCCATGAGTGACAGGGTTAATTAGGGGCTTATGGGGGTCTATATTGACCCCCATGAGTGAGGGGGTTAATGTAGTGGTTATGGGGGTCTGTATTGACCCCCATGAGTGACAGGGTTAATGAAGGGTTTATGGGGGTCTGTATTGACCCTCATGAGTGACAGGGTTAATGAAGTGCTTATGGGGGTCTATATTTACCCCGATGAGTGACAGGGTTAATGAAGTGCTTAAGGGGGCCTGTATTGACCCCCATGAGTGACATGGTTAATGAAGGGCTTTTGGGGGTCTGTATTGCCCCCCATGAATGAGGGGTTAATGAAGGGCTTATGGGGGTCTATATTGTCCCCCATGAGTGACAGGGTTAATTAGGGGTTTATGGGGGTCTGTATTGACCCCCATGAGTGAGGGGGTAATTAAGTGCTTATGCGGGTCTGTATTGACCCCCATGAGTGACAGGGTGATAGTGTATATTTGTTTTCTTTTATGACGGGTCCTTCAAGGACCTTTACGGTCCTTTAAGGACCTGTAATGCGGGGATTTTAAATTTTCATTGCATCGGGGGTCCCCGATCGCGTTCGAACGGGCCCCCCACTGCGATTGTTAATGTGGGGTTAATGCAGGTCTCCGAACTTATCTCGGATCCCGTGAGGTTAATGCAGGTTTCCGAGCTTATCTCGGATCCCTTCTTGGGTAAGTTGTACGTGGCTGGGCTGTGAGCCTCGTTTTCGTTTTTTTCGGTGGCCATTTTTTCTCTCGCTTAGGGGATTTTCGTTTGTCTGAACTCGGGAATTTGGACTTAAATGGAAGTGTAACTTCACTTTCAGAGGTCCTGGATGCCCCCTCTTGCTATGGGTAAGCTTTTTATGTCGATTTTGTGAGTATTTGGTGTGTTTTGACTGTTTTTAGGTGTGCACGGTTTGGCCGTTATGGTCGTATTTTTTGTGCATGTGGCTGTTTGTTACGTTAAGGTTGGTTCCGAGGTCGTTTTTTTTTTCTAAGTCGTGCGTGTGTGTGTTTTTAACCACGTGTGAGGCGCCTTTGAGCCTCCACCTCCGCAAATGCGAGGGTCCACTTGGCGATTGTCCGCTTCGCGAGGGATGCAGTTCTTGAGAGCTAGCTTCGCAAGCTCGCAAAGCGTGACGACGAATCGCAGTTTGACAACTATTATATGTGATACTTGTAACGAATCTCCTGGCCCCCCGACTGGGTACCTCCGTTGATGGACGCTTCCTAGCTTGCGCCGAGGACGTCAAGCCCCGCACAGGACACCACAACCACCACAGGCTCCACAACCGCCGTAGCTTAACTGGAGCCGCGCCGTCTTCCTTCCACCCTGTATGAATCGCCAGCATCCAGGACCGTGTGGGGAAGACCTCTCCTCCAAGGAGAGTACATCAGGAACAAGAGTTCAGTAGTTAAAGCTCAAGGGAGTATGCAGCGCATAGCAATCCCCAGTGTGATATAGCAATTCCCTCCAAGAACGAGACGAGGCTACGTTTTGCAGGGTCAAGTAGAACGCAGGTGCTGGCACACCCAGCCTGGTTTTTATTACAGTCAGGTACAAACAGAACACACCCAGGGGAAGGTATAAAACAACCAATAACATAATAGTAACACCCACAGTTTCCCTCCCCTCTGCTTAGGAGATAATTGAGATTCTTACTGTATCTACTCAATTATCTCCCAGCTACAATCTTACACATTTTTATACATTTTTATAACTTTATGATTTTACATAGTACATAAATAAAACTTACATTTTTATGAACAACATAAATTGTGGAACAACATATTAAAAATGGCATGAATAAGACCAGGGGTTCAAACGTTAGTAAAAGTATCTTTTGGGCCCTGGCTCAAACAGGTTTTACAGAGGCTTCTGTACTGGAGACAATGGGGAAAGTAATCCAATTATCCTGGGATAGAGGCAGACTCCATTGAGCACATGGTTGCAAAAAGACATAAACCACTTTAAAATACATAAAGTCACCTTTTACACATAACACACAGACATTTCACATATCCCCAGATAGCTGGGATCTGAGCGCACAAAACTACCGAATAGCGCTCAGATCCTATTCACACAGTTCAATTGCCATGTAGCTAAAGTCTTTCCCATAGTCTTTTATTATATGAATGGGCTCCATGGCGTAGCTATCTGGGGTATCACCGCTCACACAGGGCAAGTACCGAATGACCCCACTGTATTTAAAGGGCCAGAATGAGTGACATACACTCTGGTATGGCCGAATACTGTTTTTAAAGGGCAATATGTCCCAGGGCCATAGTCACAGGGCAGGATGCTGGCAATACGTCCTCTCCAAGACAAAGTGGCGAAGGGCACTTCGTCACAATACTGTTATAAATGTTTCCATAATTTGTTATTGTTGTACTCTTTAACTGATTTTGCAGGTCTCAGCAATCTTTGTCATCTTCCCAATATGTATAATGACTCTGACATATTAATAAAAGATTATACTGTATTTTCTAATATGACATTTGTTGAATTCTAATTCACTCACATGCTTTTATATTGTTTTTTAGTACTTTGTAGTCTCTGTAACTAATGCTGCATGTCTCAGAAAGGCTTTTGAAACCAATTGCGGGCGCTGTTCAATGCATGTAATTATTTTCCCTAATATTACGAGTTATTATTATTTTCTTTATTTGTAATGTGCCAGCATATCCTGTAGTGCTGTACAGGGGTTTAGTACAAGGCAAAACCAATATTAACATATTTCAGGGCCCTGTCTTTGAGCTTAGCACGTTTAGTGCTTTCCCTAAAGCACCTTGCAAGATTAAAGCTTGCAAACTTACAATCTAAAGTTTCCGAGTCATACTTAATTTGCAAGTGATCAGTAAAGTCTCAATGGAATAGCAGTTTAGTGTAAAGCTGTGAAAAGACACTGATGTCAAAAAATCAATAGGAAGTTTGACGTAATTTTGGGTGTCTGGCTTTGTTTCTTCTATTACGGGTAGCTAAAAAAAATTTAATATTATTCCATAGTGCTATTTTGGTGGTGTAACTTTACGAGAGCATATCATTTTCACCAGAAGTGTTTAGCTAGTGAACTTCTATTCAAAAGCAAGGTCTTCACTAACGAAATACTTTTGTAAAAAAAATATGCTCTGTGTTTATATAGAGCCCTTTTCAATTGGCTGAATCACAATTTAATAAGGCTGTTAATTTATGCTCAGTCTGATTGGGGATATAATATAATCAGGAGCAGCTGTATCCTTGCAGAGCAATATCCACTATTGTCCTATTTAGTGCTCCTATATTAACAAAGGACTTAGGAATTTAAAGAGTTAAGTTAGGAATTAAAAATTAATTTAGCATGGTAAGAAATAAGTAACAAATAGTTAACAAATAATAAAGGATGAAAGTCATTAATACGCAGTGAGCTATTTCCCTCTGTTCAGTTTACATGTCAGCAGACTCATAGTAATGTTGTCTATATGAATTGAAATAATGTTGCAAGTCTGTCAACATTTCAAATGTGATCTAATTACTATGATTCGTGTTCTATTATATTCCCTATCTCAAAAAGTGCCATGCAACTTTCCCTAGCTATTCTATCCCCCTCTCGACATAATTGCGAGAGAGCTACCCTTGAAGACTACGGAAAGCCAGCTGCAAAAATACAGCAAGACTTCTCATTGATTTCCCACATCAGGAATATTACAAGCTGCATAAGCTCCAAAAATTAATTCCTTCCAAATCACTTAAAATTACTTGGCACTCAGAACTCATAACATTCCTGATTTTTCCGAACACTACCAATCATCTCCTTCCCCTGATTATCATAAATCTACATAACCATGGGTGTCCATTGAGACCCCCATGGAACCTAAATTATGACCCCCTGTGTCACTAAGGTCATTAAATGAAATCCATGGCTCCTAAAACTTCCCCCCCCACAAAGGGGTTCCCTTTTGCATTCTAGTGACACCAGAAATTAACTTTGATGCTTGATGAACCCCCACGGCATCTAACTATTAATAACCCCTTGTCACAGGGGTCCATCAAAAACCTCAGTGGCATCTTAAGTGCCATGGGGGTACTTACAGGATCCAACGGCATCTAATAAGTTAACCCCATACAATGTGGGTTATTAAAGAACCACCATGGTACATCTATTAACCCTCAATATACCATGGGGGTTCTTTATTAACCCCCAAGGGCATCCCTATTAAACCCTACCAACCATCTAGACCACAATGGTAGCTAAGTTAACCCCCTACCTATGGTCCATAGAATAATGGACCTAAAATATAAGCAATCTGATTGGCCAAAATAGTTTTAAAAGGAAAATAGAGCAGAACGCCAACTGTAAACCCATTCTGATCAGCTTAAATTAGGAAATTCTGTTCTTAAATGAAGATCATTATAGAGGAACTTAGAACCAAGGTAATACATTGAAATGGCAATTTACAGTACCTTTTGAAAATTGCACATCTCAAATAACACAGTACAAACATTATATCATAAATACATGTTTTTGTTTATATTTTGATAAACAATTCTCAACCTTGGTGTTCAATTTGATAAATGGCCCAAAGTACAAAACAATTTACTGAACTTTTCATGCTGCTGAAAAATAGAAAGTCATGGCAGAAATCATGTTTTAAAAATGATTCTAGCCTAAAGAATATATTTTTTATTGAAAAGGAATCAGTATCGCTAGGTCCCTCTGGAGAGAAGATATTTTTCTATAACAACATCAAACATTAGATCAAACATTTGGAGCATGACAGCCGACTCAATCTAACACATGCAAAGCTCTGCTTGGAGGCTTACAACACCATTTTAGAAACCTACTGCAAACATTTTAGCATAAAATCTCAGCTGCATATCCTGATTACCTAGCTGTTGTGGTGAGATATCTTTGTACATATTGCTGATGCTTTAAAAAAACAGAGGTGGTGGGGTAATCATCCATCTATGATTTCACAATATAGTTACTCTAATTATTTTAATAAATGTAATTCACTGTAGTATTGACATTTTTATATACATTTTTTCAAATATTCATATTTATTTAGAAATACTTTTAAAATATTACTATCTCAAAGCAATCATAATAAAGCAGTTGTTATTAAATTAATTGTAATAAAAAAAGTATAAAATAGATAAAAAGACTATCTTTAAATATAGGATGCAATTATAAAATGTTTAAATACAGAGATATTTGTGTCCAATATTTTCAAGAGTTTCTTTTTCCAGTTTCTGGCTATGTGGGGTTTTGTAGCTAATAGGATATATTGCAGAAGTTTGTTCTGAGGTGTGGAGAGTTTTGGGTCATGTATCCCCAGCAGGCACGTTTCTGCTGGTAATTTTACCGAATGATAAAAGATGTTTGTTGCTAGGTAACCTACATTCTTCCAGATTTGTTGTACTTTACCGCACTTTCACCAGGTATAGATGAATGTGCCTATATCAGGGCAGCCTCTGAAACATTGTGGGTTCTATGAATTGTTCCATTTAGCTAATAAGTCTGGTGCAGTGGCAGAGCTAGTGCATGAGGGGCCCTGGTGCAAAAATAAAATTTGAGCCCATCACCTCAGTGGGGGGCTGCTGGGGACACATATGAGGACCATGAGGGCCATAAGGGGCCATGGGGGCCACAGAGGACCCTGGGGCCACAGAGGACCCACGGGGGCCACAGAGGATCTGCAGGGGGCACAGAGGATCTGCTTGGGTCACAGAGGCCACGTGATGGCCCCGGAGGCCAGAGGGAGGGCTGCGGGGCCACAGAGCATCCACGAAGGCCACCTCCTGATGCCTTATATTTGATCACAGGGTTTGAGGAATTTTTGATCCCAGACAGTGGGTTAAGCCAAGTTACCGTGTCCCAGGTATAGGGGTACATGGCACAGTTTTCAATAAATATCCAAGCTGGTTGATATAAAATTGAGTGTGTTAAGGATATAAAGGCCAGTTGTGCTGCCCTGTAGTATAGATTATGTTTGAGCATGACAGACCTTCTCGGGATTTGTGTCTGTACATGAGTGTTGTGGTGATTCTAGCGGGTCTATTATTACATATATATCTAAAAATCAATCTTTGGAAGTGTGTTAGATGCTTCGTGGTGATCTGAAGAGGTATTGACCTAAATAGGTACATCAATCTGGGTTGAATGCTCATTTTTGCTGTGTTAATCCTCCCTAGCCGAATTCTCTTCGATATATTGTGTTTAGACCAATTGTTTAAATCTTTTTTTAGTGTATTATATAATGGTATATAATTGGCCTTACACATATCTACTGTTTTTAATGTTATGTGTATCCCTAAATATTTTTTTGTCCCTTTGAAATTTATAAGTTTGTGAAATAAGTTATTTTTCTGCAGACGTCATATCTAATGCTAAGGCTTCTGTTTTGTCTATATTAATTTTTAGACCAGATATGGCCCCAAATGTATCCAGGATCTGCTTGAGTTCTGAGGTTAAATGTATGGGATCCGTGATAGAGCAGAGCAGGTCATCTGCAAACAATGAAAATTTGAATGTGTAGAATACGTCTTTCCCTTCCCGGCAGTTTTAAGTTTGCTTTGGGTTCTTTGTAGTATGTCCGAATTAAGTTAATAAAATGTCAATTGAAGCCAAACTTGTAAAGGGTAGCCAAAAGGAAGGGCCATTAAACTGAGTCAAAGGCCTTTTCCACATCCAGCGAGACTAGACATGCTTGTATGATGTATTAAATTTAAGATTTTGCGTATATTGTCTCCCGCTTGTCGTCCCAGGACAAACCCCACTTGGTTGTTATCTATTAGGGTGGAGAGAAAATCAGCTATCCTGTCTGCCATAATTTTGGCTAGAAACTTAATGTCATTATTGAGCAATGAAATGGGGCGATAATTCTTAGTTTCTAGTTGGTCTTTCCGTTCTTTAGGAAATAGAACTAGGTCTTCTTGGTTCAGTTCAGGGGGCATCTGTTGGCCTTCCATAATAGCGTTAAAAAGATTTGTTAAGTGTGGAGCTATGGGGTCTAAACATTTTTTATAATATAGGCTTGTGAATCCGTCAGGTCCTAGGGCCTTGCATGTTTTAGAATTTAGAATAGCACTGACTTCCATCAGGGTGATTGCTTTGTTTAGTTGTTTGAGATTCTCAGCTGTTGGCTGAGGGAGATCTATAGAGTTTAGAAAATAATGTATGTTATGTGTGTCTAGAACATTTGGGGATGTACAGTATATAGTCTTTTGTAAAAGTTATAAAATATTTCCTGAATTTTAGAGGGGTTTGATGTGATTTGCCTTTTCAATTGAGGTACCTTTGATTGGGCTTGTTTTGACTTTAACTTCCTAGCAAGAAGTGAATCTGGTTTATTTGCCATGCTATAGAATTTATGTTACATAGTTACATAGTTACATAGGGCCTCATTCTATTAGCGACCGTAGGAGATGTGGGGCCACAAGGACCGGCCGCAAGCTATTCGGCTATTCTATTCCCCTCCGGCCAGGGATTCCGGCAGGCTTGCGGCCGGCACCTTGCTATCGCTTGCGTCCGCTCACACCGGAGGAAAGCCTTTGATCTAAAACGGCCGCAAGAGAATCGGCCGCAAGAAAATCCTATTTGCAATTCAATTGCTCCGGGAACCCTCTCTGCAAGGCTAAAACCGAGCCGCAGCTTACTTGCAGGAAAAAGGTCCCGCTAGCACCAATTAAGCACAAAATATAGCCCAAATAAAGCCATCATGCACTCTGAGGAGACTATAAAGTGATTTTAGGTGTTAGCAAAAATAGCACAACATTCCCCTATACTTAAATCCGTAAATAAATTATTTTTTAATATATGTCAAATATCCATGTAAAAAGTCCAGAGTGCTTGGAGCACCTCAGACCCGCCCACGCTGCGCCGGAAAATAAAGAGTTAATGTCAACTCGGGTTTGGGCTGATGTGCAAGCTTGAGAGGGGGTTACTATTAATCCTCATGTCCCCCAATATGATCCCTAGCATTTACAAAGTTTTACAGTGCAGTCTTCAATTTATATTTGACTTTAAAGATTTTCGAGCTTACGACCGGTTCCAAGATATGCGGCTGGCCGTAAGGGGAGATCCTTGCGAGGCCGTATAATAGAATTGCGAGGTAACAGAACCCCCGCAAGGAATCGCAGCCTTACGGCCGATTTACGGCCGATAATAGAATGAGGCCCATAGTATTTAAGGTTGAAAAAAGACTTTCAGTCCATCAAGTTCAACCTTTTAAGATCTCCTCTGATCTGCAATATGCAGATTAACTATTAATTAATTAGTTGTATCAAAAAACAAAAAAAAATCAATTCCCTCCCGATCCCAGACACCGCCGACCGTACCTCTCCCTGGATCAATAACTGCCTCTTTAATTATCCATGATAACCCTGAATTCCCTTTTTAATTAGAAATAAATCCAGTCCCCTTTTAAAGTTATCTATCGAATCCGCTGTCACCACCTCCTCTGGTAGAGAATTCACACAGATTAACCACCCTTACTGTGAAGAACCTTCTTTAAGGTGGAATCTTTTCACTTCTAACCTCAAGGGATGTCCTCTTGCCAGTGGAAACCCTCTTGGCACAAAAAGCTCCCTTGACAAATCTTTATGCTGACCCTGGATGTATTTATATAAGGTAATCATATCTCCTCTTAGACACCTTTTTTCTAGAGAAAATAAGTTTAATTTGGTTAGTCTTTCTTCATAACTTAGCCCCTCCATTCCCCTTATTAGTTTTGTTCTCCTCCTCTGTACCTTTTCCAGCTCTAAAATGTCCTTTTTATGTAGTGGTGCCCAAAATTGGACTCCATATTCCAAATGAGGGCGTACTAGAGATTTGTATAGTGGCAGAATTATATTTGCTTACCTGGCTTCTATACCCTTCTTAATACATGCTAATATTTCATTTGCCTTTGCAGCTGCTGCTTGGCTTTGAGCACTGTTACCTAGGTGGTTGTCCACAAGAACTCCCAAATCCCTTTCAATATCTGATACACCTAGATTTGCTCCATTAAGATTATAAATTGCATGGCTATTTTTCCTTCCCAGATGCATAACTTTACATTTATTCGTATTAAATCTCATCTGACATTTAAATGCCCATTCCTCAATTTTATGTAAATCCCTTTGGAGGGAAAGCACATCATTATCTGATTTAATTACCTTGCACAACTTTGTGTTATCAGCGAAAATGGAGACACCACACTCCAATCCTACCTCTAAGTCATTAATAAATATGTTAAAAAGGAGAGGACCTAATACTGAAACCTGAAAAACCCCACTTACCACATTAGACCAATCTGAGTATGTTCCATTTACCACAACCCTTTGCTATCTGTCTTTTAGCCAGCTCTCAATCCATGAGCAGATATTTACTGCAATTCCTGTATCTCTTAGTTTGCACAGTAGTCTCCCATGTGGTACTGTATCAAAAGCCTTTGCAAAATCCTAAAAGACTACATCCACTGAGTTGCCTTGATACAGGTTCCCACTAACCTCCTCATAGAAACTAATAAGATTTGTTTGACGTGACCCATCCCTCATAAATCCATGTTGACTCCTACTTATAATCATGCTCAAATAGACATATTCTTGTATATTATCCCTTATTAACCCTTCTAACAGCTTCCCCACTACAGAAGTGAGGCTCACTGTTCTATAATTCCCCGGATTCGCTCTTGCTCCCTTTTTAAATATAGGTATCACATCAGCTTTTCTCCAGTCATCTGGTAGAGACCCTGTGTTGAGTGAATCTTGAAAAATTAAATATAATGGTTTGGCTATTACAGAACCCAGTTCCCTTAGTATCGTTGGATGTATTCCATCAGGACCCAGGGCTTTATTAACATTTATTTTTTCCAACCTCTTTTGGATTACTTCCTGTGTTAACCAATTATTTGGCAAAGGTAGTGTAGCCCCTTTATGTTGCTGTGTCCCAACCACTGGTACCTCCCTTGTGTATAATGAAGGAAATAACCTATTTAGCTCATCTGCCTTTTCTTGGTCACTAATTATCAGACGGCCTGTGTTACATTGTAATGTTCCTTTAGCTTCCTTCCTCGCCTTCTTCCCATTAATATACTTTATTTTGCAATTCATTTTTCATTTTCTTTTTTAGCCAGTCTAATCGCCCTTTTGCAAGCCTTGTTGATTTCCTTGTATTACTGTAAAGCAGTCTCTGTCCCCTCTTGTTTGTATAATTGAAATGCCTGTTTTTTACTCCGTATCTTGATCATTGTTAAGCCACATTGGATGTGATTTACTCCTTTTACTTTTATTCCCACATGGTATATGTCAATGTGTATGTTTATTTAGTAAGGATTTAAATGTTGTCCACTTGTGTTCAGTGTTTTTACCTGCCAGTTCTCTGTCCCAGTCTATACTTTGTATTGCTGCCCTTAGACCGTTAAAATCTGCCCTTTTAAAATTAAGAGTTTTTGTTGGCCCCTTAAAATTTTGTTTTTTTAATTCAATCTCAATCGAGACTGTGTTGTGATCACTGTTTCCCAAAGGTTGCCCTATTCCAACATTAGATACTATATCAATATTATTTGTGATGAGTAAATCTAAGATAGCTTTATTTCTAGTAGGCTCTTGTACAACCTGGGCCAGATAATGATCTCAGAGTGTACTCAAGAACCTGCTCCCCTTAGATGAACTGCCGGTCTCATTTATCCATTTTATTTCAGGGTAATTAAAATCTCCCATTATTAGAACTTGATCATGCCTAGCTGCATTTTCAATCTGTAACAATAATTGTATTTCCCTTACTTTCAGCTATATTTGGGGGTTTATAGCATACTCCTACTAATATTCTGGAATTTGCTGCTCCGCTTTTTAACTCTACCCACAAACATTCAGCTTTATCACTAGGTCCACCATAAATATCTTCTCTGACTATAGGCTGAAATTCAGGCTTAACATACAGACAAATCCCTCCTCCTCATTTACCATTGCCTCTATCTTTCCTAAATATGTTATAACCATCCAGATTAACAGTCCAGTCATGAGATTCATCCCACCACATTTCAGTAATGCCTATTAAATCCCATTTTTCATTAATTGCTAATAATTCTAACTCTCTCATTTTTCCTGGCAAGCTTCTGGCATTAGCAAGCATAAACATTAGGTTATGAATCTGTAGTTCTGAAGTGCCTGCCACTGTATTTGAGTTACTTAGTACTACCTCCCTATTGACTATACTACCCCTCCCCACATCTCCTCCCCTATGAGTTGTTAATTCATCCCTTATACCCTCTACACTTTCTACCCCATTACTTATATCTAGTCCCTCACCCCCACCTACTAGTTTAAAAACTCCTCCAGCCTTTCTGCCATCCTGTCCCCTAGTACAAAAGCTCCCTCATCATTAAGGTGCAATCCATCCCTACTGTAGAGATTGTATCGAAGTGAGAAGTCAGCCCAGTGCTCTAAAAACTCAAACCCCTCCTTAGTGCACCAAATTTTTAGCCACACATTAACCTCCCTAAGCTCCTTCTGCCTCCCTGGGCTAGCACGTGGCACTGGTAGTATCTCAGAAAATACTACCTTGGAGGTCCTTGCCTTCAGCTTATTACCTAGTTCTCTAAAATCATTCTGATCCACAACATGACGAACCCGAGCACCCGGGAGACAGCAAACTGTTCGATTGCTGGGATCTGGGTGATAAATCACCCTGTCTACCTTCCTAATAATAGAGTCCCCTACAACGAGAAACCTGTCTGTTGCTCTGCCTAAGCTGCCCTCCCACTCCTTCAGTAGAACTGTTCTCCCGGCTGTTAGAGGGAACAGCTCTATCTGGCATTGTTATTCCTGAATGGACATCCCCAACAGTTTCACTCAATCTGGCAAATCTGTTGGTGTTTGCCAACTCAGAACTGGCCTGCCTCCTCCTGCTTCCCCTTGTAACTGTAACTCAGCTACCTCCCTGGACATCCTCACTAGCCCCAGCTCCGCCCTCCATGTTAGGCCCAGCTAAACTGTGCTCAGTGAGCACCAACCCCCTTTCCAGTGGAGCAATATCACTAAGTGCTGCAATTCTCTGCTCCAGATCTCCAATTTGAGCTTCCAAAGAGGAGACATGCTCACACCTGTCACAGAGGTATGGACCCTGGATCATCTGTTCCAGTATTGTATACATATGACAGGCTGTACACTGAGTGAGGTTGCCACTGGACTGACTCATAATTATTATTATTGTCTACAAAATTTCAGTGGGAAAAATTAAAAGTTTTTCTCCTTTGCACTATAAATCTGCCCTCCCTTTTATTTGAAGACCCTACCCCTATTGAAACTCCTACACTTCACTAGAACTGCACCTGATACCAAAAATGTTCGCAAGCTCACAAGTTCGCCCCTTCTCCCGTTTATACTAACTTCTGCCATCTCACCTGGGCACAATTAGTGCACTCTGCAATTTATCAGTCTTTATCTGTAAAGGAAAATCCACTAGTAAACAGGCCCCAAAACAGCTCACAAACCTTTTATACTGGTTAAACAGTCAATCCACACCCCTCTCACCTGGGCATAATTAGTGCACTCTGCAATTTATCAGCCTTTATCTGTAAAGGAAAATCCACTTGTAAACAGGCCCCAAAACAGCTCACAAACCTTTTATATTAGTTAAACAGTCAAGCCACACCCCTCTCACCTGGGCACAATTAGTGCACTCTGCAATTTATCAGTCTTTATCTGTAAAGGAAAATCCACTAGTAAGCAGGCCCCAAAACAGCTCACAAACCTTTTATATTAGTAAAACAGTTAAGCCACACCCCTCTCACCTGGGCACAATTAGTGCACTCTGCAATTTATCAGCCTTTATCTGTAAAGGAAAATTCACTAGTAAAAGGCCCCAAAACAGCTCACAAAGCTTTTATACTGGTTAAACAGTCAAGCCACACCCCTCTCACTCTTTATCTGTAATGGAAAATCCACTTGTGTGTATTATATGTATTTCCTTTTCAGGTGTATAATTTTTTTTTCTGTAGTGGGGGGGGGGGCTTTGTAATGTATTTTTTTTTCTGTAATGGACATTTTTTTTTTTAGGTGATATAGGTTTTTTTATTTTATGTAATGTAGATTTTTGATTTTTGATGACTTTAGTTTTTTTTATTATATATATACTAGCGACTTACCCGGTAAGAAAATTTTAAGGCTGGCTATGCTGTTTGCCACACAATGCGAGGCTCTGCCCCCGCTGAGCACCTTTGGCGATCATCACGGGCCTCTACCCCCGGTGCTTTGCAATTATCACCATCAGCGCTCCCCGCAAGCCTCTCCCCCCCCCGTGTAGTTTACGTGGCTCGCGACGAGCGCCTTCGGCCCTCAGAGCAAACCTTGCAATGAGCGCTCATTGCATACATCATGTGTCATGATTTAATTGTTTAAGGACTCATATTGTCAGCAATTTATGAATATGTCCAAGGGAGCATGACATTGTTACATTGGGATTATGTGTTATTGTGTGGTTATATGTTGCCTGTATATGGTTATTATGTATACTAGTTATAATATATTATAAGAGGGGAAATGTTATATAAAATATGTGGAATTGGTAGAAATGCTCTACATAGAAGTTAGCTGTAGATCATTGCACACTCACACATACAGACCTTGCAGATGCTAGTACTTCAAGTAATCCTAAGCAAACACTTGAGTTTAGCATAAAGGTTTGTTCACTAGATATCTGGTGAATTTGGTCTCAAGAGCTTTGATAGCCCAAGGTTGCAAGCCAGATGTTTTGGCATCACACATACACAAATGTACACAAGGGTGTGGTATTGGAGAGTATAAATATGTTGTTTTGATCATTCAATAAAGGTTGAGAGATAGTTTTCACATAAACAAGGTGTGAGAATATTTCTGTGTGGTGCATCCTGACTTGGGGAGTGGTCTTGCCATGGGCCACTAAGTAACCTGGATCCAGTATTCTCTGCCTGTACCTCTTCAGAGGCCATCTTTTGTGCCACAGAGAACAGGAACTACATGATTCTGCTGGGGTAGGTTTGAACTAGGTTCATATCAAGCCCCCTAGAAGAAGCAGCTCGTGACATCATGCAACCCGCAACAATGCGCAGAGTGCCTTCGGTGATCCTCGTTTTGATCCTGTTTGAGAGAATTTAAGTTTTTTGGCAGCCATTTTTTCCTTGCTTAGCTGATTTTCTATCTCTTAAAAACGGCAAATAGGGCTCAAATTAGCTTGAAGCCCACACTCACAGGCCCCCTGGCTGTCCCCCTGATTTGTGTGTGAGATTATTAATTTATTTTGTTCATTATTTGAATTTTTTGGGCGGTCTTTCGAGTTACGAGCTTCTCCTAAGTGTTACTGGCTTCGGATAAGTGTTACTAGCTTCGGTTAAGTGTTATTGCCTTTGGCTATGGGCGTCTTCAATCCCTTTCCATCCTCCATCAGTGGAGCGTAATTGGGCAAATGACATCTCTGACGGGACAGAGGACCTTCAGCGATCATTGCAGCAAACTGCTGCAAGCCTCGCGATGAGCGCCTATGGTGCTCATCTTGAAGCCATCTTCAATCTGTTTGAAAGTCCTACAGGCCTTGCGATTAGCCAAAGGCGCTCATTGCAGGCTAAGTCCTAGGTGCCTTGAGATGAGCGCCTGCGAAGCTCATCACGACCCATGCAGGCCTCGAGATGAGCGCCTTTGACCCTATGTACTCATCTGCCTCAAGATATTCAACTTCATTTGAATGAGAAAAAATTGTCTCAGAACTCAAAGCTTGCTCGGTACTCATCACATCCTGTCTCTCCAGGAAGTTAAATAAAGTACTGTAGCATAGTGTAGCTTGTAATAACAAGAGCCCAAGAGCACCCTGTGCATACAAGAGCTCAAGTGCAGCCTGTGCTTAGAAAAATCAAAGTATAGCCTGTTCCTATTAGGACCAAAGTATAGCTTGTGGCTATAAGAACCAATGTACAGCCTGTTCCTATTAGGAGTAAAGTGTA
Organism: Discoglossus pictus; assembly: GCA_027410445.1. Taxonomy (NCBI): domain Eukaryota; kingdom Metazoa; phylum Chordata; class Amphibia; order Anura; family Alytidae; genus Discoglossus; species Discoglossus pictus. The sequence goes on from CM050167.1 coordinate 335,433,791, forward strand.
GCCTGTGCTTACAAGAACCAAAGTGTAGATTATGCTTGCAAGAACCAAAGTGTAGTTTGTGCTTACATGATGAGTGTGAAGAAGTCTAGTGATACCACTCAGCAAAAAAGATAAATAGTGAGAACCACAATAAAATGGAAAAAAGAGGTAATGGCCATAATTAACCTCGTAAAGGAAATTGAACAATATTTTTATACAAAGGACTATTGCTGTCAGGCTTGAAAGGTTTGAGTTACTAGGGCAATTATCAACGTATGTATTTTGCAAATTAGAAACTTTGATACAAGGTATATGACATGGATAGGTAATTATAGTATTTTTATTCCCAAGGTGTGTTTATTTAATTGTTATAGTAAGGGTTAAGCAGTATGTATGCCTTCAAAAATGTAAATCTACAGACTATGGGATTTTGTCCTCCTCTTAGGACTTACCTTTTAAGGGCCCCATGCTAATCCCTGAAAAAAAAAGCATTTACAAATTCCCTAACTGCAGAGTAAATCATATGTTAATCCCCTTCCACTAAAACATTGCGAGCAAATTGCTATGGGTCACTGCTACCAGTGAACTCCACGACACAGACAAAAAGTAAGGCACAAGTCTTCACTGAGTTTTGCACTGAAAATAAATTACGAGTTATACCCTGACACTCTGACACCCAAACCCTATGCTAATAAGATTTTATGGATCACTCGCAAATCAGGGCACTGCCGTAATTAAAAAAGCAGAATAAAGATTTTTTTTTTTTTTTTTAAAGTCTTTTTTATTAAGGTATAAAAATTACAAACATACATTCAACATATGTTCACACCACATGACAATACTTACATAATTGCAGATATAGCATTTTACTTCATCTTTAGTGATCCAATTGGTGCACTTTAGCCAAATTGTTACCTATGGGGTACTAATTCTATCCACATTGTTACTTCTGGGGCTCTGATATCTATGGATTTTGTTTGTGTCAAACCTCGATTAATATTAAATATTTTTTCCTTTCTTCCCCATTTCCAATGTTTTCCTTTTTCTTTTTTTTTTTCTTTTTTTTTATATTTTATTTCCCCCCCATCACCTTGGATCCTAATTAAGAATGTCATTATTGTGGAGATTACCACTTATTATCTTTGTTCTCTCAATCTTCAATCAAGCTCTATCTTACTCACTAGCACACTTCATTCATCCTAGCCGAGGTAGATGGGGGAAGCAGAGGAAGTCGGGAAGGAGTTAAGCCCAGGAGGAAGAAAACCTAGTATAGTGAGACTACAACGCCAGGGATTTAGTTGAAATAGTATCCCAAATGGACCATTTAGCGGGGTCCATTTTTGTTCTTAATTCAAAATTAAATTCTCTCTCCAACTCCCGATTCCTGTCTACCATAGTCAAAATTTCAGATAGTTTTGGAAGAGATGTTTTCTTCCAGTTTCTGGCAATAGCAGATTTAACAGCTATAAAAATTTGAGTCATAAACCCTATCTTTTTAGATGACGTTTTAGCGGGAAACAAATTAAACAATGCTGTTTGTGGAGCAGCTGTAATATTTGTTTTCAATATATTTGATACATATTCAAAACAGTCCTCCCAAAGTGAGAGAGAAATAGGGCAGTTCCACCATATGTGGAACATGTCTGCTGGATTTCCACATTTCCTCCAGCATAGTTTGGTTTCTGGGTTGAATGATATCGAATATATTTTAACAGGGACCCAATACCATCTATTTAAAATTTTAAATTGAATTTCTCTTTGATTTACATTTTTCATAAATCTATTTAGAGATAACAGAGCCTCTCGCCATAACTCTTTTGACAACTGAATATGCATGTCTTTTGCCCAAATTTTCATCGGATTAGTTATGTCTCCCTGAGTTTGAGTGTGGATAATTTCATTACATTTTGATATCAAGTGTTTGAAGTTTTGAGATTCTATCAAAGTAATCAAGTTGTTTGAGCTAGTTGAATTATTATCCTTAGTTCTTTGACTCAGAATCCGTGATAATTTATACAAGGTATACCATATTTTAATTGAGATATTATATTTCTTTTTTAGCGTGTCGTAGTCTAGTATTTTTCCATTGAGTTTATCTACAATATGGCCCAATAAGTATATACCCTTCTCTTTCCACTCCAGAAGGATTTGGTTTAGAGATGTTATAGTTGTCAAAGGGGTAAGATCGCTATAACTCTCTAAAAGTTTAAATTTCTTATTCATTTTTATCCAATCCTTTACCATGTCGATTAAGATGGTTGCGTTTGGATTAAAATAAGGGATAGCTAATTTTGGAAGGTAAAAAAGGGCATTTAGATCAATGGAGTTTAGCATGTCCCTCAATTCTTAATTTACAGAGTGGCCCGTTAAAGATTGGTTCCATTTTGTGTATTGCGCTAATTTGATTGCTTCGTGATAATGAGAAATTATAGGGTACGCAATTCCTCCTTTATTAAATTTTCTACACATTATTTATCATCTTACTCTAATCTGACCTTTCTTATTAACATATCTGTCTATCAGCTTTTGGAATTTGCTCAACCAATGACTGTTGATTGGGAAAGGAAATTATCTTAAAACGTAGTTGATTTTGGGTAACAGAGACATTTTTACAGAAGCAATTCTGCCAGAGAAGGAGATAGAGTTTCTCGGCCAGTTCTCAATGAGGTCCTTAGATTTTTTGTATAAACTATTCAAGTTTGAGTCTAGCATAATTTTAAAGTCCAAATTAAGCTTGATACCTAAATGCGTAAATCCTTTTGTATGGGCTAGATGATATTTCTCCAAGAGATGTTCATCGTCTTTTCTAGCCAAGTTGATGCTCAAGGCTTCTGATTTCCCTATATTTAATTTATAATTCGATACTTTGCTATAATTATCGATTATTTCCATTAAGGCTTCCATAGATTTAAGTGGGTGCTCCATATAAACAACTAAGTCATCGGCAAAGAGGGAGATTTTATATTCATTTTTGCCTATTTTAATCCCATTGAAATCTGAAGAGTTTCTTATTGCTATTGCCAAAGGTTCTAAAATCAAGGCAAATAAAATGGGTGTCAGCGGACACCCTTGGCGGGTGCCGTTTGAAATCCCAAAGTAGTCCGACTGCACCCCCTTGCCCAATACTGATGCCGAAGGGGCGTTGTATAGGGCCGCTATAGCCTTCGAGGCAAAGGCTTCAAACCCATATCTAAGAAGGGTCTGTAGCATGAAGTCCCACCCTACCCTATCAAATGCTTTTTCGGCATCCATAGATAGGAATAGAGTGGGAGTGCCTTTGTTCTTAGCTAAGTTAATTAGGTGAATCATTTTATGTAAGTTGTCAGAACCTTGCCTCTCTGCGACAAATCCTGTTTGATCCGAGTTTATTAATTTTTTGGAAATTTCTATAAGTCTTAAGGCCAGAATTTTCGCGTATATTTTAGTGTCTATGTTCATAAGAGAGATTGGTCTAAAGTCTTTCACGGTATGTGCTTCCAAGTTTTGTTTTGGGATAGTTATAATGTTTGCTCTCAACATCTCTGGGGGAAACTTTCCTATATTTTTGATTTCATTAAAAGATAGTAGTATACTTGGCACTTAGCGGTCCGTAAATTTTTTATAAAATGATGTAGAAAAGCCGTCTGGGCCTGGAGCTGTATAGTTCCTTAAGTTCTTGATGACTCGTCTAATTTCTGGCTCTGTTATTGGACTGTTCAGTGCCTCCTTATCCACTTCTGATATAGTAAAGATTTACTTGTACCAAACAGCACTTTTCAAACTTTTGCTGAGTCTCCCAGAAGCATTTAAAGTGACACTATAGCACAAAAAGCACTACAAAATTATAAATACAATTGTCACATCTTTTTTAACATCAAAATATATTTATAAATAAAAAACAATTACTATATATATATATATATATATATATATATATATATATATATATATATCTTTGTTCCCATGCTGTAGCTAGTTATGAGCAGTTGTTCCTGCACTTCCCACTCATTATAAGATTTATGACGTTCACATTTCCTGAGCATGATGTCAAGGATATGGAAACACACAGCAAACGATTATTTAGAGAAGCCCAACTAAAACACTATTGTAAAATACAATAAAGTCAGAAGCGCCCCAAATTGGGAACGTTAAAGACTAATTGAAGGTGCGTTATGCACCCTCTGGTTTCAATCAAAAAATGTTTTGTATAGGAAAACATCAAACAGTATGTGAAAAAATAGTCCTTATAGTCTTTTATGAGATGATCCTCAAAAATCAGTGACCAAGTGGTACCTTAGAACTTCCTGATGATGTTCCTTATATCCAATTTAGATGGCGAAATCCATTCCTTCAAGATAGGAGAAAAGACTATTCTTGGTCGATGCAATATACCACAGTTGGACTGTGTTCTCAAAGGAATATCGTATAATATCCTCTTCACATAGCACAAAGTATATCACTCTCTCCAAGAATCCAAGCAGCTCCTTCAAAACAGAAAAGTTTAAGGAAACAAGCAGCGCAAGAACACTCCAATAGATCAATATATTTTATAAAAACAGAGAGTAATTACACTCACATTTTATGACCTCAAAAAAATATTGACGTATATTTATAGCATGTCGAAGTTCTTTTGTATCTGTGCAGATTGCCTCTTGTTACACAATGGTAGTGGAGTAGTGTGGAATATTAGCATATAAATGCCTGTCCAGCACATACACACTAAAAATCCCTGTCTGACAAACACCTAGCGCATAAAGGGCTGGAAAGACCCCCAGTAACGCTGTTGTCTCCAACAAAAATGGGATAAGGTATAGTCTGCATTTCTTTAGTCTTCTTAATAGCACCTACTATTAATAAGCACAGAAAAGAATATGCAGAGTGAGAGCAATAGCAAAAACAAAGAATAATCAATATAAATTAACATGAATAGTACCAGACGCATTTAAAACAGCCTGTGGTCTTTCTCAAATATACCTCAATATTTTTTTGAGTTCGTAAAATGTGAGTGTAATTACTCTTTGTTTTTAAAATATAAATATATATATTGATCTACCCTATTGGAGTCCTCTTGAACTCCCTTGTTTTCCTATACCCTTTTTGTCAAAAACGCAGGCCTAGTTCGCCCACAGAGACATCCCCCTCTCTGGAAGTCGTGATTAAGGAAGGTGAAAACATTCCAGAGGGCCCAGGTCCGTCACAGAAAGCTGGCCCATCAGCAGTAAAATGGCCACCCATTTAACCAGTGTGGGAACCCCCCTAACCCCCCCCCCCCCCCGGGGCCTTCACACACATCATGGACACTTTTGCAGTCTTCTCAGCCATCTCCACCTCAAACTCACCTGTTTTGGAGCCAGCAACCACCCCCACCTCCATAGATGTACTGGTATTGGAGACAACCATTAGCAGGCCCACTACTGCCACCTGCTCTGTTCCCATGAATGCCGTGGCAGGACCCCACCGCTCCTCTACTCCGAACATGCGCTACAACACGGCCGACACCATCGACACAGCTGACACCATTGTCATGGCCGACACAAACACCATTGCACGGGTGATAATGACAACATCACCATGGCCGAGACCGACACCAATACAACGACTGACACCATCCCCACCAGCACCTCTGTCATCACCACAGCCCATCGAAAGGCCCGGCATGTCCAGTGACAGACCTCACACGCCCTCACAAGCCACTTTGAGTGAGCTCCTGGACAAGATTCAGAGGGAGCCATTCCACCATAATTGAAAACCTGGCACTCCAGGAAGGCAGAATGAGATCACAACCTCCCTCGTTGACAACACCAGATTTCTATGTGGTGAGAAGAGGAGGCACAATCAAAGGATGGAGAGGTATGAGCAAAAGGCAAATAGGGACAGACAAGCCCAGAGAACACTCATTAGACGGCTATTGGAATTGGCGTAAGGCCAGATCATATCTCTCCAGCCTTTGGCTCCACCACCATCGCAACCAGAGCCGGTGGCCTCCTCATCTCTCACCTTAACACCAACAACAGTTGCTACACAGCCATGCCAGGTGGACGCACACCTCACTCCAACACCTCCTCTACGTAGTAGATGGAGTAGGCGTGCAGGATTGGAAGATGGGAGCCCAGTGCTGAGAAAGAGGAGGTCATTGGTATAAATGTTTACATAATATTGCCTGGCTACAGAGTGTGTACACGTATGGTTATGTTGAATATTTCAGCAATTGATGTTCAATGTGGATTGCTGTTGAGATGAGGCGTTGAAGTCAATTAAAATAGTGTTATGAATGATATCTTGTTCTTGTATCTGTAGGTCTTAATAGCCCAATCTCAGGACCATGAAGGCATGTTCCTCAACCGCCTCTTTCTGTTTACCAGATTCTGATCATCTACTGTACGTGGGATAATTCCTTAATATATGAAAACACACTGTGTGTGGATTTGATTTGTATGACATTATCCATGATTTATTGAATCTGTTTGAGCAGATGATGACCAGAAGTAAGTACTATGCACATTATTGGTTACTTCGATTAAATGGAGTGATTTCTGATGATTCTTTTTTTCATAAGATTCCGGTTGCAGTGGTGTAATGACAACATGTGACACTGGTAGGTGCTATGCATTATGATTATTCTAGACTATGACATTACCCCCTTTCTGGGATTCGCTCACACAACACCCATGATATTAATGCACAGTCTTGTACATTTTTGAGTGTGCTCTGTGTATGAAATAAAGCATTGTTGTACCGTTATCACTGTGTCAGTGTGTATTCAATGGTTGAGGTTTTAGGACATCCACATACATCAAATTCCTATATATGTAAAATAATGAGCCCTAGTTACTGTGCAATAGATTAATACATATAATACTAATATTATAATATATGGTAAATACACATGAGAGGTCTAATATGTGATACTGTGGAGTATCAACATTCCCCTGAAGGGTTGATAAAAACATGACAGGTGATAATGTGAATTGATTGATAGATAACAAAACACTTGATGTGATTTCACCAAATGATAATGGGTATACACCTTGGCTCATGGCGTAGCAGAGATTGTCCCTGATGGAGGTCAGTTGGCTGTTGCTCCATTTGCCTCTGCACAGCCTCCATGTGTGCTTGTGGCCCTTCCTGATGAGTTAGAGTAGATTAGTGTGGTGTATGTTCCCCTGGTGCTTGATATATGTCTGTAATGATATGGAATCACAAGGTTGTGGAGACCAGCAGCCAAGGTCAGCAATAATCCAGTTCAGCAATTTGTAGGTGAAACAGGAACAAGCTTTATTGAAGTGATCAGGAACCACACAATCATCTGGCAAGGTACATTTGACAGGAAGTGCCTTATATAGGCCAAGGACCAGACACCTGATCAGACACAGCTGAAGAGACTTGGGTACTGATACTATTGCTAGCAGAGTCAAGCTTATCAGATCTCAATGAAATTTCACAAAAGACAGGCTGGCGCAGTGGTAGGGAAGAGGTATAGCAGCCTGGGGACCAGGGTTCAAAACCCAGCAGAGTCAATTCCTCACATTACCCCTGCCTCTATAGGTGCAGCCTCTGGATGCCCTATTACCTGGTTTAGCAGGGTACTGCACATGAAAAGACCGAAGGAGATCAGGAGTGTGAATATTGGTAACTGGTTCCCACGAACTCTCCTCCTCACCATAGCCTTTCCAGCAAACCAGATACTGAAGCTTGTTACGGAAGATCCTGGAGTAAAGAATTTTTTCCACTTCGTACTCATCCTCACCATCCACGAGGACTGGAGGTGGGGCAGGCAGGGCTCGGCCAGGGAAAGTATTTTCATGAAAAGGTTTAAGCAGTGCAACGTGAAACACTGGATGTATTTTTATGGAATTCAGGAGTTGCAAACGGAAAGTGACAGCATTGATCTGAGCAATGATCTCAAAAGGTCCCATGAACCTTTGACCCAATTTATGAGAAGGAATCGAAGCTTAAGATTCTTTGTTGACAGCCACACCTTGTCACCAACGTGATAGACTGGGGCCTCCTTTCTATGCCTATCAGCAGCTCTTTTGTAACATTCCTGAGCCTCCAAAAGAGTCTCTTTCAACAGTGCTTGGGAATCACGTAAGGCGGTTAGCCGGTCAGTGACAGCAGTAATGGAAGTAGTAATTGGGAGACTGACTAGAAAGGTCGGATGGTAACCATAGTTGGCAAAAAATGGGCTCAAAGAAGTGGAGCAGTGTTGGGCATTGTTATAGGCAAACTCCGCCGTGGGTAGAAAATCCAGCCAGTCATCCTGCAGGTAACTAATATAGCACCGCAAATATTGCTCCAAAGTCTGGTTGGTTCGCTCAGTCTGTCCATTACTTTGTGGATGAAAAGCTGACGACAGATTTACATTAATATCTAGATTAGAACAAAAATGTTTCCAAAAACGAGATGTAAACTGCACTCCCCTGTCAGAAACTACTTCATCAGGCACTCCATGCAAGCGAAATATTTCCCGAATAACCAGGTCAGCCGTCTGTTTAGCTGAAGGGAGACCACGAGCTGGTATGAAATGACCCATCTTAGTTAACCTGTCCACAACAACAAAAATGGTAGTGTGTTCCTTAGAGGGAGGTAGTTCCACAATAAAGTCCATGGATATAGATCCCCAGGGACGATGAGGAATCGGAAGAGGCTGAAGCAAGCCAACAGGGGATGAGCGAGGAGTCTTATGTCTGGCACATACATCACAAGAGGATACATACTTCTTAACATCCTCATGATACTTCGGCCACCAAAAGGATTGGGCAAGTAGGTCTTGCGTCTTTCGGATTCCTGGATGACCTGCTGGTTTTGAGTCATGGTAGAGACGTAAAAGGTCCAGTCGCACTGACTCCGGAGCAAACAGACGTTGTTGAAAAATCTAAAACCCATTAAGCATTGTCATATGGAGGTCACGAGGAGGATCACGAAGAACTGGGTCTTCAGGGTAGCCCTTTTTAATGCAAGACATCAGATCAGAAGGAAATGTAACTCCTATAAATATATCCTCCGGCAAGATGGTGGTCTTGGTTACGGTAGTATGGAGGGGGTCAGCTATTCTAGACAAGGCATCCGCCTTACCATTCTTGGAGCCAGGACGGTATGTAACCAAAAAATTAAACCTCGAGAAGAATAGGGACCAGCGTGCTTGTCTGGCTGATAGTCTCTTTGCTGATCGAATACATTCCAGATTTTTGTGATCTGTGAGGACAGTAATTGGATGGGTAGCTCCCTCCAAGAGATGTCTCCATTCGGTGAAGGCAGCTTTTATAGCCAATAGTTCTTTATTCCCTATGTCATAGAACTATATGGACCTGTTTTCTGTGGTTTTCAAGATTATCAGAGAATATTAGGATATCATCCAAATATGCCACAACAAACTGATCCAGGAGATCTCGTAGTACATCATTGATAAGATGCTGGAAAGTTGCAGGGGCATTACACAGCCCAAAAGGCATTACTAGATATTCGTAATGCCCGTACCTGGTTCTGAAAGCTGTTTTCCATTCATCATTGGGTCTTATGCGAACCAGATTATATGCCCCCCGAAGATCAAGCTTCGTAAATATTTTATCTGAGTAAAGTCTCTCCAAAAGTTCAGGAATCAGAGGCAAGGGGTAGCGGTTTTTAACAGTGATGTTATTAAAGTCCCTGTAATCAACGCATGGCCGTAGGCTGCCATCTTTCTTTTCTACAAAGAAAATAGGAGCTCCTGCTGTAGAAGTAGATGGTCGAATAAAGCCTTTGGCAAGATTTTCTTGTAGGTATTCCAGAAGAGCTTTCAATTCAGGCTCAGAAAGGGAATATATACGGCCAAATGGGATAGCAGCCCCAGGCAACAGCTCTATTGGGCAATCATAAGGCCTGTGTGGTGGAAGCTGATCAGCATTCTTCTTATCACAGACATCTGCAAACTCCCGGAAGCTTAGTCAACTTTGTAGCAACCATTTCATTAATTGTTGTGGCAACAGGTGTTACCTTAGAGGGTTGACAATTCATTAAGCAGTGTTCTGAAGGAAAGGACAAAGTTCTGATCTTCCAATCAATCTGTGGGTTATGCAGAGCAAGCCAAGGTACCCCCAAAATCACTGGAAACTGTGTTGAGGAAATTAGGTGGAAAGAGATAGCCTCATGGTGATTCACTTCCACAGTCAACATTAAGGGCACAGTCTCATGTGTAACCGGGCCTGACGTAAGTGGAGAACCGTCAACTGTCTCCATTAACACAGGTGAAGAATTATGGATAGACTGAATTCTATTTCCTGCTGCAAATTTAATGTCCATAAAGTTTCCGCCTGCTCCAGAATCTATCATAGCTGTAGTTGAAATTTTACGATCACCACATTGCAACGTGATAGGCACCACAAAATGAGGATGTTGAGTCAACATACCCTCTTCACCATGAGCCAGAGAAAACAAGGGTTGTGTAACAGAATCCAGTTGATCTGAAATCTGGGATTTGTGTTGAATCTGTGCACCCTCAGCCGCCATAGCTATTGTTCTTCTGGATTTGCTAGGGCAATTGATGGCATAGTGCCCTGCACTACCACAATACAGGCATAAATTGTGAGTGCGTCGCCACTGTTTTTCTTCGTTGGATAATGGCCCTCTTATTAGATTTACCTGCATAGCCTCTGGCTCAGAGTCTGTAGGTTCTTTGTGGGATCGGAGTCGAAGTTCTTGAATAGGAAATTAGAGTAGTACTTGGTCTAAAAGAGCCCTGTCTTTCCAATCTTCTTTCAGAAAGTCTCCGATCAATGCGGATAGCCAAACGCACAAATGCATCAAAGTCAGCAGAAAGATCAACACGAGCTAGCTCATCTTTTATAGCTTCTGAGAGACCTTTTCTGAAGTGGAACCTCTGGGCTGATTGGTTCCAGGTAGTATCAGCAACCCACTGTCTGAATTCAGCAGCATATTCAGCCACCGAGCGCCTCCCTTGATGCAAATGAAGGAGAGTGGCTTCTGCTGTAGCACATCGATTTGGGTCATCAAAAACTAGGCACATGGCCTCAAGAAAGTCATTTAGATTACCCAAGACTGGACTGTCCTGTTCCAGAAGAGGGGAGCCCCAAGCCAGGGCTTCATCTTTGAATAAGGAAAAAATAAATCCCACCTTCTCTCTTTCAGATGGAAATCGTTGAGGTAACATCATCAAGTGCAAACAGCATTGATTTAGGAAACCCCTAAATTTTTTGCGATCTCCTCCAAACTTTTCTGGTAGGGGCAAGCGGGCATGTTGTGCAGGTGTAACAGTAGCAGCCGTAACATCTCGTGCCCTGTAGCTGGTATACTCACTGTGCATTGACTGAATTTTATTTTGCAGTTCAGCTATCTGGTCCTGCAGCACTTGAATGGTCTGTGCCTGGGTCTGCACATTTCTTGCAGTAAAAGCAACCTGTTGGGCCTGCAGTTCAGCTACCTGGTCCTGCAGCACTTGAATGGTTTGTGCCTGGGTCTGCACAGTTCTTGCAAATAAAGCAACCTGCTGGGCCAATGCAGAATCTGACCCGGCGGTCTCCATGAAAGCGGCCAGATTATTCTGTAATGATATGGAATCATAAGGTTGTGGAGACCAGCAGCCAAGGTCAGCAATAATCAAGTTCAGCAATTTGTAGGTGAAACAGGAACAAGCTTTATTGAAGTGATCAGGAACCACACAATAATCTGGCAAGGTACATTTGACAGGAAGTGCCTTATATAGGCCAAGGACCAGACACCTGACCAGACATCGCTGAAGAGACTTAGGTACTGATACTATTGCTAGCAAAGTTAAGCTTATCAGATCTCAATGAAATTTCACAAAAGGCAGGCTGGCGCAGTGGTAGGGAAGAGGTATAGCAGCCTGGGGACCAGGGTTCAAAACCCAGCAGAGTCAATTCCTCAAAATGTCATGTGGCGTTGTAATTTGGCCACTATTTATTTTCCCAATCAATCTGATGAGTGAGATGTATATACAGTAAGAATACTTACTGTGAGTAAGAAAGGGATAATATGACAGGCAGTTTTATGTTTTTTTTATTTATTTAATCAAATAGTGTGTCTTTAATTGCTTTATGCATCTTGCCGCCATACTTTTCTTATTGGTATATGCATGACCATTCCAACATTTAAAAAAATAAAATATTTAAGGCCTATTTGTTCTTTGGGAATTGTTGTGCAATGAATTATAATGCCTTCCATTGCCCATATTTTAAAATCCAGTAGTGTGTTTTAATTGTGTTTTGCAGTCTGTAAACTTGTCTGTAAACCCTTTAGGAGGCCAATTTGGATCCCGTAATATATTTGGCTACATTTCCCATTTGATGGTTTGAAGGCAATTGCGGCCTTGAGGATTGTAGCAATTGAATAGTGATTTGCGAAAGATCCAAGGCTTAGATGGGTAGGAGTTATGAGTTTAACAAATGCAGGATTTTCAGCCTGTAACCTGTGGGTAGCTAAAAATCACCAATTGAATAGCTAATTATTTTACGGGCTCCAATAACTACAATTTGCTCAATTGAATGGAGACCTATGTTGCCGCACAAGCCCATGGGCTTAGAGATGAGTAATGAAGACATTGAAGAGTTAATGGAGGAACACAGACAAGAGCTCAGCACTGAGGAGCTGCAGGGAGCAGCAACAGATAGTGGCTGAGGAAAATGTTTCAGGTGAAGAGTAGAGAAAGGAGGAAGCACCTACTGTATTGATGTAGGAAATGTGTGCTAAATGGGATGAATTCCAAAATTTTGTTGAAAAGTATCACCCTGACAACGCTTAATCAAGCTAAAATGTGGACTTGTTTAATGATCAAACAATGTCTCACTACAGAAACATTTTGAAACAAAGGCAGAAGAAAAATGCTCTTGATAGGTTTCTAGTAAAACTCCCTACATCAGAGTCTCCAGCAGGGTTCAAGCGGGGTGAAAGACAGAAAAGAGAAAGATCCCCTGTGCAAGTGCCTGATGTTTTATTGGAGGAGGACTCCTGTTCCAAGCAGTAACCTCTCTCTTCCTTCTCCTCCTTTTTACTCCTCATTACATCGCCACCATTTGATTGGGACTTTAAGTACTGTTAAAGCGAGATTACATTTTATTTTATTTTATCTAATTGCTTTTTATTTATAAACAAAAAAACAAAATAGAGGTGCTCAATCAGAAACAAACTAAACTTAATAGGTAAGTTCTATGGACCTGATAACCCACTCTGAGAGCAACCTCTTTAAGCTCACTTGTGCCCTTTTCAGGGAAACATATCAAATAGCACCTCTATTTATTTTTTTTGTTTATTCAAATTACTCTTAGAGATTAGTCTCCCTAAGGGTGATATGGGACTCCAGATTTGGACCCCTTGCTCACTGTGCCTTAGGGAGTTATCAGCTACATGTTGGTGAGGTCTGGATTGCTTCCCCTACTTCTGACTAGATTAAGTCTGGTCTGATTAGGAGGTTTTGCTAGCTAATGATCCACTCCTCAGCCTTTAGCCCTTCCATATTGAGTTGGACTGTTGCTTCCCTTGAGCAAGTGCAACTGGTCAGTGGCCCATTCCCTCTGCCTTGCTGCATCACACATGGGCTAAAGCTGCATGCTGCTATTGGGGGAGTGAGCCTACACTGGCCAGGGGGAGTTATCCCGCAATGTCTTGGGAGTTGCCTAGCATCCAGCACATCCTCAGGGAGCTGATGTTCGAGAACGACGAGTATTAGAGCATGTGCAGTGTGTGGTCCTGGAGAGAGTTTTGGAAATGCCCAGAAGTTCCATCTTTTGCATTCAGGAGTTCCTGAACCAAGGCATCTATTATGTAACCTTTCTTGATGTAGCGGCAATGAGGATGTAATACCAATGGTCTATGGACCGTGTGATAGATTTTTGGCTTTGGAGGGATTACTGTTCCACGTATGCGTAGAAGAGGATTTTGGTCATTGTACATATGTACAATCTCTGGGCACGCCATGGTACATCAACAACTATTTGTGGCGTTACTGTGACAAGGTGATGAAAGGTGACCAACTGTATAATGTTTGGAACCTTCAATATAAACTATCAATTTTGCATCCGTCTGCCTCACCCCTGAAGACGCAGGTAATGGAGATGTGCATCATCCACCCCAGAATTTCTCTATTGGCGGTAACCAAGGATATCTTTTCTAATAAGACATTTGACCATCTGATGAGGCAATGTTCCAAACGGTTCGGACGGAAGAAGGAGCGTACATCTTATGCAGATGTGCTGAGGTCTCAGGTGTCCGAGTCTACGATGAGTGATGCTGATGACGAGGCCCCAGACATTATTTTAGACGCTTGCCAGGACACACTGGTTCGGTTTGTGCCGGTGGAAGACCCAGACTACAAGTATGATTATGATGAGCGTGTTGCTTAGGAGTTGCTGGCTGAAGGGGGGTTGTTGTTCTGCCGATACTAGAGGATGTTCTTCATATGGATACAGACCCAAACTCATCAAATATGAAAAAAAAATTGGATCCTCTTTGTTGATCAGGGTTCTGTGGTTCCATCTGAGCAGGTTTGAGGGTCCTGTCCGAGTAATATCCTGCCAGAACTGTCCGATACAGGGGACTCTGCTTCGGATAACAGCTTGCACTTTGGAGACTTCTCTGATGTATCCTCAGCGTCTGGATTTCTGGACACTGGGGCGGCTGACTCACTACAGCTCACTATGGACTATTTTGATCCCTCTGAGGGTGGTGATGATGTAAACTCTCCAGCCACTAGTGCAGCTTCGTTCAAGTCAAAAGTCCAAAACGGGAGATAAGCGATTTGTATATAGTGTATATTTGTATATATATTTTTTTCTAACTTGAACTATGTCCGTGACCATCTGCACTCTGAATGTAAGATGTATTGTGTCTGCACCTAGAAGGGCGTATCTTTTTAATCAGCTTGAATTTAACAGTGCAGATGTGTACTGTCTCCAAAAATGTGGTCTAGCATCAACTGTCAGAATGGCAGACTGGAATTTAGGATGTGGTCATATGCTTATGGGAGAAGTGATGGGTTAAAGTTTTTGTTTAGAGGGTGGGGTTTTTCAATTACGAAAGTGATAGTTATAGAGAAAGGAAGGCTAATAAGTGTTTTTTTTTTCATCTGCAGAGATCTTGGATCCCAGGGAAAAAATTATGTCACTGCTTCTTATTCTTCCCTGTCTATTTGCAAGGAAGTGAGATTGCCATCAAAGTATCTGAGGTGATTGATATTTCTTCCAGCAATTTTGATTCCAGCTTTGTATTCATCCAGTCTGGCCTTACAAATGATGTACTCTGCATATAAGTTGAATAAATAAGGTGACAATATACAAACTTGTCGCACTCCTTATCCGATCTTGAAACATTCTGTTGTGCCATGTTCGGTTCTGACCGTGGCTTCTTGGTCCACATACAGATTCTTTAGGAGGAGGATGAAATGATCTGGTACTCCCACCTCTTTACGAACATGCCACATGTTATTGTGATCCACACAGTCAAAGGCTTTAGAATAGTCTATTAGGCAAAATATATGCTTTTCTGGAATTCTCTTGCTTTCTCTATTATCCAGCAGACATTGGCAATTTGATCTCTGGTGCCTCTTCCTCTCTGGACACATCTAATAGTTCCTGGTCTTTAAATTGTTGGAGTCGAACTTGTAGAATCTTAAGCAATACCTTGCTGGCATGTTAAATTACTGTAATTGTTTTATAATTGGAGCACTCTTTGGCACTCCCTTTTTTTTAATTGGAATGTAGACTGACCTTTTCCAGTCTATTGGCCATTGTTGAAATTTACCAAATGTGTTGGCATAAGACAAGCAATACTTTAACAGCATCTTCCTGTAGAATTTTGAATAGTTAAATTGTGATTAAATAACCTTTTTAACAAATTATGTAACTTGTTTAATTTGTGATGTATTGTAAAGTTTGAATTTTGTTGTATGGAATTTTAAGTTTTAATAAAAAAAATTAAAAAAACGTACATCTGGGGTTTGCAGTTTATACAAAAGTGTGACATTTCTGGTGTTTAGAATGGATTATTTAAATTTACATTGATCCTTATGGGAAAAGCTTGTTTGGTATTCAGCATTTTTGGTACTCAATACTCATCCTGCTGTCTGAAACGGTTGAGTACCAGGGGTCCACTATATATATTTATTCTAAAATAAAGACATTATTTCTAATGAGAGATAATGCCACATCAAAATCACACATTGGTGAACATGTATTCCAAAGAAACACTTTCTTTGCATGAGATATATGCTGCAGGAGTTAAAAAGTGTATTTTCAATCCTTCTATAACTGCTTTTGTAACACAACTAACACATTCACCTGACTAACTAAAATGAATGTGTCTCAGGACAGTGTAAGAGTCTCATTTATGGAGCTCTACAGGGAAATCAGTTAATCGCTCTACAGGCTATTCCAAAGCCAACTAAAATAAAGTATATAGCAGTGGTGGGTACCTCAGTCCTTCAAGGACTATCAACAGTCTATGATTTTAATTTCTGCATGCATGATCTCAGGTGGAACAATCAGAATGAAACTAAGTAACTGAAATGTGCTGAAGCAGAGAGAAATGTCAATCTTGTCTCGGTGCTTTGGAAACAAGCACTTTGCAATGTGTTAATTTTGTTTTTGCCATGTACGTAACCCCTGTATTGTGCTCTGAAATATGTTGGTGCATTACAAATAATAACACTAATAATAATAATAATAATAATAATAATAAATGAAATTCAGAGAGAGATTGAAATCATGGATTGTTCCTGGCCACCAATGGTATAGAGTAGCCTCAGGCCTGGTTAATTGGTTACAAATGTACTGCTTAGGTCTAGCTAAGGAGATATTTTAAAAGTAATGTGATGTCACTATGCATACTGTAGCATAACTATCTACTATGTAATGGAAGTCAGTCACTTAGGACCTAATTCATTAAGTCTGGACTAGCATATTAATGCGAGAGAGATTTAGAAGATTCCTCTAGCCTTCTAGAAAACAGGAACCAGGCTGCTCCTAAACAGTTATTCTGCCAAGCTGACAATCCAAAGATTTTTAATGGAAGTTCATCCTGGGAGTTTACTTGAAGCATATTTATGCCCAAAACATCCTAGTGAATCAGAAAAGGAGATATTAATAGGTCTTTGATGGGTCCATTTATGTGTTTTGAATGAACATTGTTTCAACTTGTATAAAAGGGGCCAGAAAAAAGAAATAAAGCACAGTTTTTTGGATTCCTTAATTTTTTGCCTATTCCTTAACTAAGTATTATTCCTTCCAGGAATTATGACTGTTTTAAAGGCACAGTTAAGGCTCCAGACTATGTATTCATATTTGTAATTGGTTGGTAAGCAATATATGAATTAAGGCCACATAACTGACTTTAAATACTGCTATTTAAAAGGCAAAATTTATTTTCAAGATCCTTCCTACTCACTCTGTGCCTTTTCTCTGATCTTTAATGTGCAAAGAGTTTAGAAGGAAAAGCATGCCAAGTTGGTTGATGCCCCAGAGAGCAGCCATCACTACATCATTCACATTATTTCTACACAGTCAAACTTGTAGATTCAACTATTACCAATGAAAGTTTTTTTTAGGAAGTACTTTAAGTTTAATATAACAAAAACATATGTTAAAAAATAAAAATATATACCTCGAAATCAGTAAATTAGGTTGAAGATGTCCATATCAAGATAAATGTAGAATTACCTTGAACATTTGACCTCAAATATTTTAGAAACAAGTAATTTACTCTGGTCATATAATAGAATGTTATTAAAGTTTCCAATGCTGTCACATAATTTGACCTAAGATGCACATTATTTTTAATTGCAATCCAGCTTTCAGTTTTACTTAATGTTAATCACTGTAAGTAATAACATTGAGCCTGATTCAATTGAGCAATCGTAAGTTACTGGAGTCAGTGAGCCTGTCAGTTGATTAGCTATTCAATTGGCGTCTTTTCACGGGCTCAGAACAGTCTACAAATTATGGCCTTGAAAACCTTGCAGTTGTGAAACCTTGAACTTACAGCGTCCTGATGCCTTTGACCTTTCACTCAATTCGCAAAACCCTATTCAATTGCTATTATTCACAAGCCTGCAAATGTTTTCACACCTGTAAATGGAAAATGTAGGAGAAAATCCTACGAGTACTAGAGATGACCCGCAAGGGGGGTTTAACCCCCGTCCATAGCACGGTAAATGCAAATAAAAAGTCAACATTGCACTGTAAATGAAGGGGAAAGCAATGAAAGACATTAGAATTAATTGCACAAAAGTCTCAAGCTCGCAAAATCGGCAATAAAAAATCATATTTTTTTATGTGTCATATCGGGGTTATATCAATCTCGGGAATCAATGAGTTAATACATATCAGGCCACCCACATGGACAAGAACAGTATCGGCATTCAATTTTATTATTTTGTAGTTTGAGGGTTTGCGAGTCCCATCGCATATAGTACTCTCAAACCTAATTGATTGACATGTAACCTCCATGTTTTACTGCCGTAATGATGGCTGTCTCATTTTCTATTGCCTGTTTTGAGATGGGTGGTTACGGCCTTGCTTAATTGATCATGTTCCTGCCCTGAACTGCTAATCACGAATGCATGGTTCATGGCTTCAGCGTTTGGCCCGTAACTTGCGGGCTTGTTCAATTGAATAGCACCGGAATCGGAGACGAATGGGAGCCCGCAGAGCGCCTGCAGACATATGGCCTTTATCCCGCAAGATGCAGCCTTGCATTGTGTTCCGTGATAAGTATTTGAACTTTAACCGAAACCAGAGCACTTTATCACATATATAACTGGCATGGATTTGCAAGATATTTTGTAATAGCATGTGGCAAATTCCCATTCTCTTCTTTATTTGTGCCTATGTTTCTGTCACTTTTACAGTTGAACACAACTATAGGAGGCTTTAATATTTTTTTTAAATGTTACTAAAATGGTAGCCAGTGTGACAAATAAATACATAAAACAATTAAATAAATAAACAGGCCTATCTACCATTGAACCACTACCTTTACTGAAAGACAGTACCCTTGTTATGTAGGTTCTTATCCAGCTAACCCTTGATGGAGCAAAAATATAACAGTTTTCTCTTTGCTTCCTTTGTTATCACCATTTGGCTCTTTGTTCATTATTTTACAAATAAAGAAGCAATTCTGCTTTCAAATAATGCAATTTGTTTCTTGTCTTCTCCAACTTCTGCTTATATCAATCACAACTTAGATCCTAAGCTGCTTGGCTTATTTATCTCTGGCTCTGCCTCAAGTAAGATATTTTTATTTGATCCTAAATAACTCTTATTTTCAGCATACTTTACTGACATTAATACATGTTCAACAAAAAAAATGATTCTGTTAATTTTCATCACATTTATACTGTTATTCATGTTGTTCACTTTGATTCAAGTTATAAATAAAATGTACCAAAGCAACCAGTAGCTTTTGCTGAAGGACTTTAAAATAGTTTTATTTCCTCTCCTCTTTCCATTTGTTGACAGCTCACATATTTTTGCTATGTCTTCACCACAAGCTTATTCAGTGTAAAATTGCTTTGTATTTTAATGTATACTAGAGGATCTCCTCTCAAAATGACAGGATAAGCATACAATGAACAGTGTATACTAAGTGTTCTCAAGAGGATTGAACAGAAATAGCTTATTTTATGCAATGTGTGTAGCAAAAACAGTTATGTCCACCGAGTTTACATATTGAAAGTGGGTATCCAGAAGAGCAATTAATTTGCTTGTCTTTCCTCATTTTACCCATATTTTAAAGTTCAGTATTGTGTTTTTATTGGCTTTTATAGTGTTAAGAAAATGTGTTTAACCCCCATGTGAGTCCTCTCTAGTACTTATAGAATTTGTTGCTACATTTGCCATTTACAGGTTTGAAGGTAATTGCGAGCTTGGGGAATTTTAGCAATTTAATATCGATTTGCAATGTTAGCGATTGCAACACTTGCGGGCTTGAAAGATCAAAGGCTTAGATGGGTCAGAGTTATGATTTTGACAGCCCATAGGGATTTTCAGTCTGTAACCCACAGATCGATTGTGGGTAGCTAAATGAAGCCAATTTAACAGCAGTAACTTTTGTGGGTTACATTATGGGCTTTAGTAACTATAATCTGGACAATTTAATAGGGCCCAGTGACTATGATCCTTTAAATGTTACTGTTAATGATAAAAAAAAATAACTTTGGCCCAAAGCTCTAAAACCCAGATGTGCATTCTTGTACTTGTCATTGAAAAAGCCTTTGGCCAGGTTCTGGTTCAAGAGACGTTTCATCAACCGAGTAAAAACTTACTATAAATCCCCTATTGCTTATTTGAAACTGCTGCTTGGTTCTAACAAAGCTAACATTAATATCTAGAGGGGAACAGGCAAGGCTGCCATCTATCTCCACTCTTATTTGCTCTAGCTATTGAACCCCTGCTTCAGGTCATTCTGTCTAACTCAGAAATAGCAGGTCTTAAAGTAGGTCTTCCGCATTTTTTATTGTTCATTATTCCCTGATGATCTCTTATGCTCTCTCACAGACCCAGAATCCTCCATAGCCTCTCTGATATCCATTATCAAAAAACTTAGTAACCTCTCAGGCCTCAAGCTTAATCTGGAAAAAACAAAAGCCTTAAGTGTGGGGTTATCTCAGGCAACTCTGGAAAAGTTGAAAGCCACTTATAAGTTCATATGGCTTTATTAAAGGCACACATTAAATAAACAGGGGTCAACATTACTAGTAAAATATCTGAGCTCTATAAGGCAAATTATCCCCCCATTCCAAAAATGTATTGTAGAAATGAATAACTGGTCCAAATTTAATATATCCTGGACAGGACGTATCACTTTGGTTAAAATGAATGTCGTCACGAGAGTCCTTTACCTGCTTAGAACTTTACCTATATAAATCAATGATAAGGAACTAAATATATTCCAACACCAGATATTCAGTTTCATCTGGAAAAATAGACCACCTGGAATTCCAAAAAACAACTATGTTTAGACATAGAACTAGAGGAGGTCTCTCCTGCCCCAATTTAGGGCTCTGCATTAGAGCTGACCAACAAGCATTTCTCCCAATCGCCCACTCGAGTAAACATCAGCCAATATGGATATTTATAGAAAGTTTTCAAATTAAACCCCAAACCTGGGACCCTATAATTTGGAACCCACAAACAAAATCCTTTTTCCCAAAACATTCTAATGCAATCATTACATTTATTTTAACTATTTGGAAATGGGCCAACTCTGGACGTCAATTAGAGTATACTATTTCACCCCTCTTCTCATTTTTATCCTAGTATATACAGAGACTGTACAGAGGAGTCGAGAATCTGGTGGACCTCTCACAAATTAGATAGGATAGGCTCTTGGTTCAAAAATGACAAAATTACCCCTTGCGTAACAATTTAGGAATAACATCCCTCTGAAGGAATTTTTTGATTATATAAAATTAATACACTGGGTGATGACTATGACTAGAACATATATCTCCCCTTAACCATCCTGGTTCTCCTCAATATGTCAAAAACTTCCTCTAGCTAAGGGAATCCTAGGCTCCCTGTATGACATCTTCAGTTCTCCAAATAAAGACCAAAAACTTCCCTTCATGGTTAAATGGGACCTGCCAAATGGTGGGTGACTTCATCCACATTTGTTATATGTGCCCAACAGTTCAATATATCTGGGAAAAAAATACTCAATTAACCTCTAAAATATTGATTATCCCAATCTTTCCTACAATCGAATCTTGCCTACTAGGCATTCACATTGACAACTTAAACACATCTCATAACAAATTATTTAAATTTATAGATTTAGCTACTAAAAACAATATAGCTAAAAACTTGAAAGCCCAATCTGTTCACTTCCGTGACAACATTCTTAATGTCAACTTTATAATGCTTAACGAAAGGATGACACACATGTTGACAGACTCCTACCCCTTGTTACAAATATGGGAACTTTGGATAACATCCTCAAATTGCATATCTCTCCCCTAAGCCCCTTCTTAATTATCAAACCCTCCGTCTTGGCTGGGAGCAGGAGACTGGGGGAGCCTGGACCTCAGTGCTAAGTCAGGAGATGGAGATTAAGGTAAACCAAACAATTCTAAATGACCCTTTCATAAGGATCCCTGTATTGTCATCTTGTAAGGAGGATGCTTCTTCGCCACCTTATTCCTTTCCCCCTTTTCATTTCTCCTTTTTCT
The DNA here is from genome assembly GCA_027410445.1 of Discoglossus pictus. NCBI lineage: Eukaryota > Metazoa > Chordata > Amphibia > Anura > Alytidae > Discoglossus > Discoglossus pictus. Next base: position 335,455,920 of record CM050167.1, read on the forward strand.
TTTCATATTTCCCTTTATTATTTACTATTTGAATTCACACTGTGTAATTACCTTCATTTTTTTCTTAAACTCATGAATAACTGCTGATCTTATCAGTGATATTACAAAGTAACTAAACAATGATGTCATTTTAGACAATATTACAAGATAGGGTAATCAGTAGTTTAAAGTGGAGATTAAGAAATCAGACTTAAAATAATAAGTTGAATAACTACATTGTGTTTGTTTGTATCTCCTCACAGGAGGTCTTCAAAAGCTGAACTCTACTATTTTTACAACTGTCAGTTCCACGGGGGCCTATTCAATGTTAAAGACAGTAACTTGATTAAACCTCCACCGATTAGGTCGCACAGTATACTTTGAATTACCAAAAATCTTCATATAAAATATATACAAATATCAGCCATGTTTAATATGAACATAATCAATATAATAAGTTGTTAACCACAACTACATTGCACTCAGTATTACAATACAGTAAAGCAACCACCTCTGTAGTACACTGAATATACCCAGAAGCAAACATGGTATCACCAGTACAGTAAATCCATTAGAGTAAAAGTCCAGATTATCAGCCCTATTAAATTTGAAGTCCGTAACGGCATCTGCACTCCCACCAAAGGCTGCAGGCTTGAAATTCGGCTGCGTTACAGAGCTATTAAATTGAACGTTGGATGTGCAGCCGTGAACATGATCAAATAATCAAACCCGTGGGTACAGGTTTAGATGGAGTCAATGGCAAATGAGACTGTCATCAATATGTCACTGAAAAATGGAGGTTAGATGTCACAGCCTTAAGGGTTTCAAGTACAAGTTTCGATTGGACCCGCATTCCATTAATAATGCAATATTAATAAATCAGTAAATATGATAATCTAGTCCATGGTAGTTCCATTATATGTATTAACACATTGATTGCCAGGATTGATATAACATGGAAATTAAAAACAAAAGAATTTACTTTATATTGCAGATTTTGAGCTTGAGAATGTTGTGCTAGTAAGTTTAATACCTAACATCACTTTCCCTTTAATTATAAGTAAAGTAGTGTGTGTATATTTACATTTCCAGTGCTCCGGATAGGACTTTAACTCCCTTGCTGGGTCCTCTCTAGAACCCATTGGCTTTCTGGCTCCATTTGCGTCTTACGGGTTTGAACTCCAGTGGATTCATAGCAATTTAATAGCAATTTTTGAACGCAACAGTTACAGGCTTGACAGATCAAAGAATTTGCGGAGTTCAGTTTTCGACATCTCGTAGAGTTTTTTCGCCCTTAACCGGGATGTCGTTAGCAGGTTGCTTTACGGGGCTAATTTAATAGCCGTAAGTCTGCGTTACGGACTACAGTTTAACACATTGAGAGAATTTAATAGGGCTGTAAGTGAAATACTCCCCTAATGGTTCGTGACAGAGGAGTGTTGCATTTACAACACTAGATAAAATCCCATTTGTGGTATTTTCTAAGCATTTTCCCTTGTTAGAACATAATTAATTATTCTGTAACTAACTGAAAAATAGCACCTGCCAAACAAATACTATCTGCCAAAATAGTAATACATAATAACATAAATAGAGAAAAAAGGAGTAAACCTTGGACAATCACCTGGTCTATTTTACTATTGCAAATGACATCCACAAACATTTCAAAAATTGTTATGGTTTTTAAAAAAAAACATACAGAAATTCAGATCTGAGTATTAATATTGTTCAGGAAGTCCTATCCGGACAAAACCTGCAGTATTATAAATCCATTCTGTGTGGTGTATCATTGGACCAATTATACAACAGAGCTTTTGACATTTATTTTTAAGTAGATTTTTACCTTGCATTAAATAAAGATTTGTTTTATTTATTACACCAACAGGTCTTGTTTTGCTCTCCTCTCTTCACTATTGTTTTCCATACCAAATGCATATTGCGGAATCATATACACATATTACTTAATTATATACACTATTCACTCTCTGAGTAATACCATAAAAGAAGCAAAAAATAAATGAATAAGGTGAATTTCACTAAGTATTGTGCATTTGTAGCCATTTGTATTATAATACAAGGTAAATATAAACGTACAATGGGGAATATATTGTTCACTGCATGGGACCATTTGCAGTTACCTTTAATTATTGTTCTTAGACCTCAATAAAGCCACACACTTTCACAGCCCTTCACATTGAATCTTAAGTGAATTTGAAAATACAAGATAAAGAATATCGTTTACAACCTGTCATGCCGCAAATGCAGAATTCAGTATTTATATTAAAACTCAGAAAAAAAGTTAAAACAAAGAATAGTTTCAAAATACGTTTGTGATGCTGAATTTACATCTGGGCTTATGACTAAAAAAAATAGTTTTGACGTTTTAAAAATGCTGTTAACGACTTCTCTATTTACTGTATGCAACATAAGCTACTTTTGGACTTGCATTTTTTTTTTACATATCGTCAAGATTTTCATATTTATTTGAAAAGGTTTGCATATGAAGACTTTAGAAATCTGTTCAACTTTTGTTCTGAAAGTTTCATATTCATATAAAAATAAAAAAGTAAATGTTTTGCTGAAATATTTTGGGTTTAATGTACAAATGTGTTCCACAATCAAAAGTCAATTTTTATTTTCTAAAAGAACACTTCAAACACAATGCTTTCCTATAACCCGTTGATACTTATGAAATGTTATTGTGGAAATGCAGATCTATATTATAAGAAAAATCAAACCATTGACGAAAGGTAAATTCTATTTAAAGATTATTTCAACTGTCTGTCCTTCCTTGGCAGCACATGACAATAAAGATAACATCTTCCCCTGTGGCTCAGGACACAACATTTTTTAACTTTAATGCATGCTCCAAGGCTTATCTTGGAACATAGTAGATAAGCCATATGAACTGCAAAACAAACATGACATTTTCTAATAAATACAAAGAAAAAAAATCACTAGTTTGAGTGAAAGGAACAAGAGACTCTCGCTTTCTGCTACTGAGGGACAATCAAAAACGTTATTACAGGTAAATATGAATATTATAAATGTATACGAAAAATGAACATTTATTCTAAGCGAAGCTTCTATAATACAGTCATATACAATTTATAAAATGTTTTCATTCTAGTCTAGGAGAAAAGTGGGGCTACATAAAAAAACAATATCTTGGCAGGCATCAACCAATAGGCTAATCTAGTCTGCCCATACTATGCAACTGTATCTATCTATTAACGTAGCTGAATATATTCTCTTCTTTAATTGGCTTGAAACACATTGTTATTCAAGACAAAAATGACTTTGGAAGCAGTCCCAATCAAAGTTCTCCAAAGGACAAGGCATTAGCTGGCTGTGCTATTCCAGGACACCTGAAAAAAAAACATGAACAGTTACTGTACATTAGAGAGTGGACTGCCAATGCAACACATTTAATTTAAAACATTTTTCTCAAGAAACACTACAAAACCCAGCACTTAAAAATGCTAGCTTGCACACCCCTACCAACTTAATGCAATTGTTGAAGGAATCAGTAGGTAGTGATTAATGATACAGTAAAAAATTACAGAGGCTTAGCATTTTTTGTTCAATAACATTGCAATTTGTAGTGGTCAGGATAGGCTACTGGTTTAACCAAAAATGATTGCTAGGAAAGAAAATTAAGAAAAAAATATGTGAGGATCTGAAATTTACCAATTATGAATCAGACATTTACAAAAAATGCCTATAATACCTATAAGGTATTTCAAGACTTTGAAGAGATTTTTAAACAATAATTGAATACATTTGACATAAAATTGATTTGATTTGAGAAAGTGATGTAGATCTAATTTGATGTCATATGAAGGCGAGAGTGTTATTCATCTCTGTAATAGACATAAAATATAAAAATAATAATAAATTGTTGAAGGAAAATCTTATTTGCGAGAACTGACAATATGATAACCTGAAGTACAGGGATACTTCTCTTAACCTATCAGATATTCAAATGCCATGGGCCTTGAAACAGTTACAGTAAATTTAAGCAAAAGTGGTACTTTGCAATATGTGACCTATTTATGCCCTTGGTCACTAGCGACATACAGCCTCATTCACTTGCCCGAATCACAATTGCCCCCTCTCAACTATCCGCCACTCCGTGTCTCACCCTGAGCAGTCCCTTCTCATCTGCCCACAGTCAGGTATCTGTCAAGGACATGTTTGAGCGTAAGAAGCCAATGTCACAAAGTCACCCCCTTGCCCGGCAACTGACAGCTGGCTTGTCTGAACTCTTAGCCCGCCAGCTTTTACCATACAAGCTGGTGGAGTCTGAGGCGTTCAAAAATTTGTAGCTATTGGGACACCGCAGTGGAAGGTACCCGGCCGAAATTTCTTTGCACAAAAGGAAATCCCCAACCTGTACTCGATTGTGCAAAAGGAAGTAATGGCATGTCTGGTACACAGTGTTGGGGCAAGGGTCCATCTGACCACTGATACCTAGTCTGCAAAGCATGGTCAAGGCAGGTATATCACCTACACTGCGCATTGGGTAAACCTGGTGATGGTTGCCAAGCATTGAATACGTGGCTCTGCAGAGGAGTTGGTGCCACGCCACGACTTGCAGGCAGGCCTGCTGCCACCTCCTCTACTCCTCCTACTCCATCCTCTTCCATAACCTCCTTGGCTAAGTCCTATTCTGCTGCTGCTATGTCTTGCTCCACATCCACAGCACCCCCACCCCAGCTCCACAGGTACTATTTCACATCCCGGATACGGCAGTGTCACGCCGTCTTGGGGTTGACTTCCCTAAAAGCAGAGAGTCACACCGGACCAGCACTCCTGAACGCACAGGTGGATCTGAAGGGTCTCCAGGGCTCCCCCACTCCATTCCTTCCCCCAGTGTCGCTTCAACCAGTAACAAATGTTTTATATTTGTAAAGCGACCCAATGATCCCCCTTGATAGAGGTTTATATTTACAAATTTTGGAGAACCAATTTAAGACCAGTGTCCCCTGTTCCTGGGTCAGGGAGTGTGTGAAATGCCTCAGCCTACAGTAATTGTAATGTTCTGACAGCGGTAGCTCATGCTTGTCCCTCAGTTCCTCATAGGTGAGCATCTGGCCCTTTATTAACCAGTCTCCCAGTCTATCTAGTTTCCTTGACCTCCCCCAGTGTTGTGATGTTGTGCTCATGTGTTTCGGGCCTGAGGGTGGTCAAGAATTGGGGTCATTTGGGTGGATCCAGGGAACAAACCCTTGTGTTTCTTGGCCCATTTCCAGTATGATAGTGAGTGTCTGATTATGGGGTTTGGCGAGTTTTTAAGGCTTTGAGGCAATTAAAGTGTGGTTCTCTAAATACACCCAGGCCGGTTGATGCCCTATAGAATGTGCTATTGGGAGGAAAGATAACTGAGCTGCCTTGTGGTAATATTTTAAGTGTGGACACGATAGTCTCCCCTCTGACTTATGAAGGTGCATAATTTTCTTTGTGATGCGTGAGGGAGAGTGGTTCCAGATAAACTGAAATATTTTCCTTTGAATATTTTCTAATTCTTTTTATTTAATTGGGATTGGGAGTGTTCGAAATATGTAGAGCAACCTAGGAAGGACATTCATTTTTATCGTATTTATTTATTTACTTTGTCCATTTACTCAGGTCATTAATTATTGTTTTATAAAGTTTGGAGTGGTTGGCTTTGTACAAGTCCTCTAGCTTAGGAGTTAGTCGGATTCCCAGGTAGTTTATGTGGTTCTTATCCCACTTAATATTAAACTTCTCTTGGAGACCCTGCTTCTCTACTGCTGTTAAGTCAATCGCTAGTGCTTCTGTCTTCTCAACTCTGGGACCGATTGGGTAGGGTTTGAGAGCATACACAGCAGGTCGTCTGCAAATAGACAAGTTTTGAAATGATGATGGCCTATTTTTATGCCTGTGATCCCAGCGTTGGCCCTGATTGTCTGAGCCAGGGGTTCTATTGCTATTACGAATAGAAGGGGAGAAAGGGGGCACCCCTGTCTTGTTCCTCTTTCTATTTTAATTAAGGATCTCTCATCTCCCGGAATCTGTAACCTTGCCGTGGATGATTTGTAAAATGAGTGTATGAGATTTATGAAATGGCCTTTAATACCAAATTTTTCAAGCGTGGCGTATAGGTAAGTCCACTCCAGGGAATCAAACGCCTTTTCAATGTCAAAGGCCATAAGACAGGCTTGAATTTTAGAGGCTTTGGTGTGGTACAATAGGTTCATGACTTTTCTAATGTTGTCTGCCGCTTGCCTGTGGGAGACAAAGCCTACTTGGTCATTATGTATTAACTTAGGCAAGAAGGATGACATTCTATCCACTATTATTTTTGACAGGATCTTTGTATCACAGTTTAGTAAGGATATTGGCCTGTAGTTTTTTGGTTCTAGGGCATCTCGACCCTCCTTAGGGAATAGAGCGATATCTGCCCTGTTCATCTCTGCTGGTGTTTGCTTGCCTTCTAGAACTCTGTTAGAGTGACCAAGTGCGGGCCTAATATGTCTATACATTTTTTATAATATAAATTGGTGTACCCGTCTGGGCCTGGTGACTTACCAGGTTTGAGATTCTGGACGGCTTTTCTCACTTCCTCTAGGGTCACTTTGGCATTTAAAGTCTCTAAGTCATTTTCTTCTATTAAGGGGAGATCACAGGAATTAAGAAATCCCCGCATTTTGTGTAGATCTATGTGTTTTGTTGCCGTATAAAGGATATTGTAAAGTTTTGTAAAAATCTTCTGGATCTTATTAGGGTTCGTTGTTTTTTCTCCCTTCGAGGTCTTAATTTGAAGTATCCTATTTTATGTTGTTCTGGTTTGTAGTTTCCTGGCTAGTAACGGCCCAGGTTTATTGGCTTTATTGAATCCGATAGGAATAAATAGTACAACTGAACACACCACTCCAATCTGGTGGCACATTACATTGCACATGCAGTGCCCCAAATGCGAAGTAGGAGGTCCGACCAAGCATCTTTTTCCATCTCCCTGTTCCAAAAATCAATGCCATATACACATCCCCTAATAGTGGACGTAACAGGGATTAAACCAATAGGAATAGTACTACTTAACAGTACACACCTTATAATAACGCAGACATAGGCAACGCAGAGAGAAAAGTCTGATGAAGAGGAGTCAGAGGAGGAAGGTGGCTTTGAGGAGGTGGAAGACCAAACACAGCAGGCGTCCCAGGGTGCTTGTTGTCACTTTTCAGGGACCCTTGGTGGCTGGGTGGAGGAAGAGACCTTCAATGACATCAGTGAGGACAAGGAACAGGACATGGCTAGCTTGGTATCCAACCTTGTGCAAATGGGGAGTTTGCAGTTGTGCAAAGGGACAGTTTGCGGTTGTTTGCAGGGCATTAAACGGGGAGGTCTGTTACTGTGAAGCGGGTGTAACCCTTACACTACCTGATCGATTCAACATCATACCTGATGTTTTAAAGCATGTTATTCCAAACAATTTAGGAATGTTAGGTGATTTATGCCCTTTATGGCTTAAAACCAGACTCTGCATTAACTATGTAATTTTCCGTGGGAGTTTTGCCATGGATCCCCCTCCGTCATGACACAGTCCAGGTGTTAGTCCCCTTGAAACAACTTTCCCATCACTATTGTGGCCAGAAAGAGTCCCTGTGGGTTATGAAATTTGCCTGCCCATTGAAGTCTATGGCGGTTCGCCCGTTCGCGAACATTCGATGAAATTTGCGTCCGTGGTTCGCGAACCGAAAATTTTATGTTCGCGACATCACTAATTGCGAGTGTTTGAGAAGTAAATTATGAGCTTGCTTAAATATTCTACTTACGAGTGCATGGTTTGTGTGTGGATGCTGTGAGAGGGCAGTTGTGAGTTAGAAACAATTGAATACATCTAAATGATTAGAAAAATATTGCCCCACCGCCAAAAGTTCAGTTGGGAGGAAATTAAGGGTTTGCAAGTAAATGAGGCTCATAGAATTCAGGTGTATAATGGACCACCTGCCCTGGTTAATTCAATTATATCTCTTTTGCACTCTTCTTTATACTGCTTGTTGAAGCCTTTACGTGTATTTAGAATTTATTGCCTTCATTTTGAGCTGCATTTGCACGCCTTTCCTTGGCAGAATATTTTCATTGTTTGCAAATTTGTAGTATTAATCAGTGTACAAAAGGAGTCAGTTATTTTCCTTGCCAAGAATGAATGAAAAAGTAAAACCATTAAAACTGCTCTTTCAAGGACGGGGTCAATATTTAGGAGTGGTTTCCTTCATTTGGAAACAGTATGAACTATTTAAAAATTGAACTTGAACGGCTCTTAATGCTGAACTATTGCAGCATTCTATGGATATATATATATATATATATATATATATATATACAGTGGTGCCTTGGTACCTTCGTTGTCAACCTTAATCTGTTCCAGTCAGCAGGTTGAGTACCAAAAAGGAATATCAAACTCCCATAAGGAGTAATGTAAACTGGTTCTGGCAAAAGTGATGATTAGCAAGTTAGCGCAATGAGTATCAAGTTTTTTTGCTCATCCATACAGGTTGTGTATCAAAAATCCTGAGTTCCGAGGGGGTTGAGATCCAAGGTAGCACTAGATATACATATATATTTCTATATATATAGATATATATATATATATATACTAGCGAATTGCCTGTCAAAAAATGACGGCAATTAAATTGTAAGTGAGCTAATGGTGTTTGGTGTGTAATAATGAAATATATAATACATTAATAAATTAATATACTTTACCTATTTTAAAGCATTGTGTTGAAGAGCTGGCAATCTGTTTTGATATTGCTGCAGCATTAGTGGTGTGGAGCTGCTGTGTAAGCGTGATGAATGTGTGCAGTGTAATTGTGTGCGTGCGCGAGCCGAAATCGTTAGCGTAGTTGTGTACTTCCGCATTAGCGTAAAATGGCGGGTAATGTGTGGTATGCATCTTAGCGGAATATCCGTAGGTCGTTTGTGGTGTTATGCGAGTTTCTTGTGGTGTTTTGCATGGTTAGAGTGCTGTAGCCTCGTTTTCGTTTTGTTCGGCGGCCATTTTTTCTCTCGCTTAGTGATATTTTTAGTGTCTAAACTCTTTTATTTTTAGTTAACTGAAGGTGTAAGTTGTTTTTTGAGGTCCTGGATGCTTCCTCTTGCTGTAGGTAAGCTTTTTATGTATGTGCTGTGAGTATTTCTTGTGTTTTTAATTTTGTGATGATCGCGAGTTGCGGACGATTTTTGCGAGGTCGTAATGTGTGGTAACCTGTGTCGCATGTTTTTTGCGTTGCAAGGTAAAGTTTGCGATGGTCATGGCTGTTGTGTTTTGTTGTTTGCGTTTTAATGTTAATTTTGCGAGGGTCGCAGTTGCTGGCAAGGAGCGCCTTAGGCTCTCCATGCCAGCAACTGAGGCACTCGCCCGCAGCCCTCGCTACGGTTTAGCAACAACTCGTATGCTCACTACTATATATGTGATATCACATATATAGTTGTGGACCAAGAACGCTGTTCGTAACGTTTGCAATGTTGGTCATGCACTTGCGTCCCTCTTAAAGCGAGGGACGTCTGGCAAGCATCACAAAGTGATATGAGCCGTGTACGCCGCAGGACTTAGGCTGGATGAGCACCAAAGGTGCTCATTGGTGAAGCTTTGCGAAGCGATGCGAGCCGTGTACGGTGCAGCACTAGTAGTGCATATATAGTCTCGGACCAAGAACGTTGTTCATAACTTTTGCGATGTTGGTCATGCACTCCTTCAGACAAAAATGTTACCAATCCTGAGCTATTACTCAGAAAGCAACCTCTGTCATTAACACATTCCAGGAAAACCTGTTGTAATACAAAACTAAAGAAACAACTTCACGTACACCAGTGGTTACCACATACCATGCGGCTCTAGAAGAAATACGCAAAATATTTTAGGATTTACAGCCACAGAGGATGCAGAATTTAAACATATATTCCCCTAACCTCACATTCCTACATTTAGACAGCCAATAAATCTGAGACAAACATTAGTGAACAGAGGATTGGCCAATGAAGAGCATAACAAAGAAAATGCCACCAATTCTTGTAATAAAATTTGCTGCAAACTATGGCAACACATCTGTAGAGAGGATAAAGCCACACATAACAACAAGACCTATAATATCAGGGGCTCATATTAATGTACACCATCCAATGTAGGGTACATAATACAATGTACAATATGTGAAAATATCTGAAACCAGTCAAATTACACCTGAAAATGAATTTGCACAGACTTTTTTTTCTTTATACTGACCATGGATGTATTTATATAAGGTAATCATATTTCTAACTATGGTGTTCCCAGTAGTAACATACGAATATGAGAGCTGGACCATAAAGAAATCTGAGCGCCTTAGTATTGACGCCTTTGAATTGTGGTGTTGGAGAAGACTGCTTAGAGTCCTTCGGACTTAAAGAAGATCGAATAAATCAATACTTCAGGAAATCAAGACAAACTGTTCACTAGAAGATATGATCATAAGGCTGAAGCTCAAATATTTTGGCCATATTATGAGACGGCCGGATTCCCTAGAAAAGACTCTGATGCTGGGAAAGATTGAAGGCACAAGAAGAAGGGGATGACAGAGGCGGAGATGGATAGATGAGGTCACTAAAGCAATAAACATGAACTTGAAGGAGCTCAGAGGGGCAGTGGCTGAGAGATGCACCTGGCGTGCTATGGTAGAGTCACAGAGAGTTGGACGCGACTGAACGACTAAACAACAAAATGTATATTTAGTAAGCATTTCAATGTTGTCCATTTATGTTCAGTATTTTTACCTGCCAGTTCTCTGTCCCAGTCTATATTTTGTATTGCTGCCCTTAGACAATTAAAATCTGCCCTTTAAAAATTAAGAGTTTTTGTTGGCCCCTTACATTTTTGTTTTTTTAATTCAATCTCAAATGAGACTGTATTTTCATCACTGTTACCCTATTTCAACATTTAATACCATATTGATATTCTTTGTGATAACTAAATCCAAGATAGCCTCATTTCTAGTAGGTTCTCGTATAACCTGGGCCAGTTCATGATCCCTGAGTGTATGTAAGAACCTGCTCCCCTTAGCTGAACTACTGGTCTCATTTATCCAGTTTATTTCAGGGTAATTCAAATCTCCCATTATTAGAACTGGCCCATGCTTAGCTGCATTTCCAATCTGTAACAATAATTGTATGTCTTCACTTTCAAATATATTTGGGGGTTTATAGCATACCCCTACTAATATTCTTTTGGAATTTGATGCTTTGCAATTAAACTCAACCCATAAACATTCAACAAAACCGCTAGTTCCAGCATAAATATCTTATCTGACTAAAGGCTTAAATTCATGCTTAACATACAGTCAAATCCCTACTCCTCTTTTACCATTTCCCTGTCTTTGCTAAATAGGTTATAACCATCCAATTTAACAGTCCAGTTATGAGATTCATACCACCATGTTTCAGTAATGCCTATTAAACCCCATTTTTCATTAATTGCCAATAATTCTAACTCTCCCATTTTTTCTGGCAAGCTTCTGGCATTAGCAAGCATACATCTTATGTTATGAGTTTGTATTTTTTAAGTGCCTGCCACTGTACTGGAGTTACCTAGTAATACCTCCCTATTGACTATACTAACCCTTCCCCATCTCCTCCCCCATATAGTAATTAATTCATCCCTTATCCACTCTACACTTTCTACCCCATTACCTTAATTTAGTCCCGTCCCCCACCTATTAGTGTAAAAACTCCTCCAGCCTTTCCACAATCGTATTCCCTAGCACAAAAGCTTCCTCGTCATTAAGGTGCAATCCATCTCTGCTATAGAGATTGTACCCAGGTGAGAAGTCAGCCCATTGCTCTAAAAACTCAAACCCCTTCTTGGTGCACCACATTTTTAGCCATGCATTAACCTCCCTAAGCTCCTTCTGTCTCCCTGGGCTAGCACTTGGCACTGGTAGTATCTCAGAAAATACTACCTTGGAGGTCCTTGCTCTAAGCGTATTCCCTAGTTCTCTAAAATCATTCTTTAGGACACTCCATCTTCTACTAACTATTGATTTTTTTCTTATCCCTAAACTGTGAGGACATTTACGGCCCTTAATTAATACTTTGCTATGTTCTTATCTAAACCTGATGTAGGACATTATTTATGGTGCTTGTCTGTGTACCATCCTAAACTCTGACTTGATAAAAAGAGGTTATCTCTTGAAAGTTTGCCATAATAAATGAATATGTTTGTACAAAAAAAGGTATCAGTATATGCTGCAATACTCTGATTCATCTAAATTACTGGACACTCACAGGGATAATATTTAGATTTTGTTCCCCTCAACCCACACCTTCCCCTTTATCTCTTTCCCCCACTCTCCCTCCCCTATATCTCTTCCCTCCCCTTTCTCCTCCCTGTCTCTTTCCTCCCCCTCTTTCTCCCCTGTGTCTCTCCCCCCCTCTCTCTTGTGTCTATCCCCTTCCACTGTATCTTTCTCCCAAGTATCTTTCCCCCTCTCCCTTGGGTCTCCGCCCTGTGTCTCTTCCCCCTTCTATTGTGTATCTTCTCCCTCCTCCCTCCCCTTTGTCTCTTCCCTCCACTCTCTCCCCTGTATCTCTTCCCCCCCATGTGTCTCTTTCCCCCATATCTCTTACACCCTGTCCCGTGTGTCTCCCCCTTGTATCTCTGCCAGTTCTCCTGTGTCTCTTTCGCCCTCCTCCTCCCTCTCCTGTGTCTCTTTGCCCCCCTCCCCTGTGTCTCTTTGCCCTCCCTTCCCTGTGTCTTTTTGTCCCGCTCCCCTGTGTCTTACCCCCCTCCCCTGTGTCTTTCCCCCTCCCCTGTGTCTCTTCTCCCCCCTCTGCTCAAAGCTGCGGCTAAAGACCTTAAGTTAGGACTGCAGAAGCTACGTATTTGTGCGCATTTATCATTCATCATGTGCACATTCATCTTCCCCTATCAGAGATCCTGACTAGTATCATTTCTGAGACTTGTGTGTAACTTGAGATGAATATTTTTACACATAAGGAAATGTGTTACATTCTTTCCAATTTATCTGGAAGGTGTAAAAATGGTTCCTCCTTCTTGCACTGAATGTCTCAGCTGAAGGAAAAAGATTACGGTATATATAGAAGACAATATATTAAATATCTGAGTCTTTAGATATATACTAAGACATATTTACATATCTTAGTGGATTATAGGCTCTATTTACCAAACATGAGATAAAAAGCCAAGTAGACATTTCCCTTTGAGACAATTGGCTAAGTCTCTCTTGTGTTTTTTTTTTTTTTTTTCCTATTTGCCTTCCTCTGGACTAATTAATAATAAAAAATAAAAAAAACATTAAATAATTGATTAATAATTCATTAACAACTAATTAATTAATAGTTAATCTGCATATTGCAGATCAGAGGAGATCTTAAAAGGTTGAACTTGATGGACTGAAAGTCTTTTTTCAACCTTAAATACTATAGGCCTCATTCTATTATTGGACGTCAATCGGCCGCAAAGCTGCCGGCCGTATATCTTGCAACCGGCCGTAAGCTCAGAAATCTTTAAAAGCAAAAATAAATTCAAGACGGCACTGTAAAGCTCTGTAAATGCTAGGGATCATAATGGGGGACATGAGGATTAATAGCAACCTCCTCTCAAGCTTGCACATCAGCCCAAAACCGAGATTTAATTAACTGTTTATTTTCCGGCCCCAGCGTGGGCGGGTCTGAGGTGCTCCAAGCCCTCTGGACTTTTTCCACAGATATTTGACATAAATTAAAATAAAATTTATTTACGGATTTTAGTGTAGGGGAATGTTGTGCTATTAATGCTAACACCTACAATCACTTTATAGTCTCCTCAGAGTGCAGGATAGCTTTATTATGGCTTTGTTATGTGCTTAATTGTGTGCCTGCGGGACCTTTTTGCTGCAAGTAAGCTGCGGCTCGGTTTTAGCCTTGCAGAGAGGGTTCCCGGAGCAATTGAATAGCAACCAGGATTTTCTTGCGGCCGAAACTCTTGCGGCCGTTTAAGATCAAAGGCTTTCCTCCGGCGTGTGCGGCCGCAAGGGATAACAAGGCGCCGGCCGCAAGCATGCCGGAGTCCCCGGCCCAGAAGGGAATAGAATAGGCAAATAGCTTGCGGCCGGTCCTTGCGGCCCCGCATCTCCTACGGCCGATAATAGAATGAGGCCCTAAGTAACTATGAAACTATGTAACTATGTAACTATGTAACTTGGACAGGATTTCAACGGGACTGCGCATATGCGGCAAAGCCTCGCATGAGCAGAAGCTACATATTCGCTTGCATGCGCTTGCGAATATGTAGCGTTACCTAAAGTTTCAACAGTGCGCATGCTCCGTCCATGGAGTGTTACACACTGTTTGCAAACTATGGGCCCTATTAAATTCTCCCTCGTAGTTCTCTCGGTGCTCGCAAAAGGCAGTTTTCCTGCTGTTTGCGAGAACCGAATCTCTCGCAGCCTGCTTTACGATATGACTGCGAGAAAATGGCCGAGAATAGGCTCCGAGAGAGCTACGTAGCCTTAAATCTATGCACGAGTCTCGCATATCGTAAGAATCCCTACGTGGACAAAAAGTCCACGCAAGGGATCCGAAAGCCTCTACGTGCTGCCTCGGAACAGCCCGAGACAGCAGTGTGAGGCTCCCCCCTGCACCCTATACACATCCCCATGCTGCAGGGGTCCCGATAGAGACCCCTGCAGCACCCCCACATTAACCCCTTGCAGCGGGGGTCCCCGATCTGCATAGATCAGGCCCCCCGCTGCATTTAAAACTTTTAAATTCCCCGCCGCGGCTCCTTAAAGGGACCGCGGCACACTATTACCCAATCCCGGCCGCGGCACTTAAAATTAACCCCCCTCTATGCTGGGGGTCCCCATCGGGACCCCCGAAGTGTCCCCACATAAACCCATTGCAGGGGGGGGGGCCCCGATCTGCATAGATCAGGCCCCCCGCTGCATTTAAAACTTTTAAATTCCCCGCCGCGGCTCCTTAAAGGGACCGCGGCACACTATTACCCAATCCCGGCCGCGGCACTTAAAATTAACCCCCCTCTATGCTGGGGGTCCCCATCGGGACCCCCGAAGTGTCCCCACATAAACCCCCTGCAGCGGGGGGCCCCGATCGGCACCGATCGTGACCCTGCTGCAATTCAATTTTAAATTTCCCGCCTCGCGGGTCCTCAAAGGACCGTAAAGGTCCTGAAAGGACTCGCACTAAAAATATTAACCCCAGGCAACTATAATTACCCCATTAACTCATGGTGGTCAATCCAGACCACCATAAGGCTCTAATTAACCCATTAACTCATGATGGTCAATCCAGACCACCATAAGGCCTAAATTAACCCATTAACTTATGATGGTCAATCCAGACCACCATAAGGCTCTATTTAACCCATTAACTCATGGTGGTCAATCCAGACCACCATAAGGCTCTATTTAACCCATTAACTCATGGTGGTCAATCCAGACCACCATAAGGCTCTAATTAACCCATTAACTCATGGTGGTCAATCCAGACCACCATAAGGCTCTAATTAACCCATTAACTCATGATGGAAAATCCAGACCACCATAAGGCTCTATTTAACCCATTAACTCATGGTGGTCAATCCAGACCACCATAAGGCTCTATTTAACCCATTAACTCATGGTGGTCAATCCAGACCACCATAAGGCTCTAATTAACCCATTAACTCATGATGGTCAATCCAGACCACCATAAGGCTCTAATTAACCCATTAACTCATGGTGGTCAATCCAGACCACCATAAGGCTCTAATTAACCCATTAACTCATGATGGTCAATCCAGACCACCATAAGGCCTAAATTAACCCATTAACTCATGATGGTCAATCCAGACCACCATAAGGCTCTAATTAACCCATTAACTCATGATGGTCAATCCAGACCACCATAAGGCTCTTATTAACCCATTAACTCATGGTGGTCAATACAGACCACCATAAGGCCTAAATTAACCCATTAACTCATGATGGTCAATCCAGACCACCATAAGGCTCTATTTAACCCCATCAGTCCCATAAGGGTATATTATTACCATTATGGGCCTGTTACAACCCAACATTAACCACATAAGTGCCATGATGGTCCTCAAGGACCATCATGACACTAACTACAAACACTACACTATAACCCCCAATAAACCATTTAATCTAAACTAACCCCCCTCTACACTAATCTATTAACACTTACACTACCTACCTACACTACCTACCCCCTAATAAACCTTCCCACCACTCTAATTACAAAAAATAAAAAACCTACAGCACAGAAAACAAAAAACCTACAGTACAAAAAACAAAAAAAACTACAGTACAGAAAACAAAAAACAATTACAACCCCACCCCCCACTACAGAAAACAAAAAACAATTACAACCCCACCCCCCACTACAGAAAACAAAAAAATACATTACAACCCCACCCCCCACTACAGAAAATAAAAAAATTACACACCTGAAAAGGAAAGACAGATAAACACAATACAATACATACATATAATACATTACATACATTACATACAATACATGACATTACATATAATATATTAAATATAATATATTACATATAATATATTACATATAATACATTACATACATTACATACAATACAGGACATTACATACATTACATATAATATATTAAATATAATATATTACATATAATATATTACATATAATATATTACATATAGTCCTAATCAAATACCCCCTATCTATCTAACATACAATCTATTTCATTTAAAATAAATCCTAACTATATCAAATACATCCCCCTATCTATCTAATATACAAAAAATCCTAACTACATACACAGACCATTATTCTAAAGTAAAATAAAATAATTACAGTCCTAACTACATACACAGACCCTAATTCTAAGCTAAAATCAATAAATTAAGACCACTTACCTTTAAGATGTTGCTTCAGATCACTAACCTATGGGTCAAACAAAAAATAAAAATTAGTACAAAACATTAACATCAAATAAATAAACATTCTATACATTCTAAATATTCAACTCACCTTTACAGCATGTCCAGTCACTGTTTAGCTCTTCCGGCGAGGCCCTGTTAAAAAAAAAACACAATACATGAATACATGAATACAATATATAAACAATAAATAAAATACACAAATAAACATCTAAATATACATTTCACTTACCTACCCACGATGTCCCCGGCCTTCTCTCCTTCAGCCCCGGCTGGGCCGCGGAACCATTCGCGCTCTAAAAAAAAAAAAGGAAAAAAACTAACGGAGGTCTGCACTGGCAGACCTCCCCGACGCTACTGAACCTCCCGGAGTCGTTTCCGGGAGGAAATTGGCATTGGCGGCTTGTGATTGGCTGAAAAAGCTGTCTATCAATTTCAGCCAATCAAAAGTCGTCAATGTGTGAGCCAATCAGGATGGGATACACCCCAATATCCCACCCTGATTGGCTTAAACACTTGTCTATCTTTCTGGGAACCAATCACAACGCTCAGATGCCTTCAGCCAATCACTATGGGATACACCCCCACGGAGTGATTGGTAGAAGACATCTGCGCATCCTGATTGGCTCCTACATTGACGACTTTTGATTGGCTGACAGCTTTTTCAGCCAATCACAAGCCGCCAATGCCAATTTCCTCCCGGAAACGACTCCGGGAGGTTCAGTAGCGTCGGGGAGGTCTGCCAGTGCAGACCTCCGTTAGTTTTTTTTTTTTTTTTTTTTAGAGCGCGGATGGTTCCGCGGCCCAGCCGGGGCTGAAGGAGAGAAGGCCGGGGACATCGCGGGGAGGTAAGTTCAATGTATATTTAGATGTTTATTTGTGTATTTTATTTATTGTTTATATATTGTATTCATGTATTCATGTATTGTGTTTTTTTTTTTAACAGGGCCGCGCCGGAAGAGCTAAACAGTGACTGGACATGCTGTAAAGGTGAGTTAAATATTTAGAATGTATAGAATGTTTATTTATTTGATGTTAATGTTTTGTACTAATTTTTATTTTTTGTTTGACCCATAGGTTAGTGATCTGAAGCAACATCTTAAAGGTAAGTGGTCTTAATTTATTGATTTTAGCTTAGAATTAGGGTCTGTGTATGTAGTTAGGATTTTTTGTATATTAGATAGATAGGGGGATGTATTTGATATAGTTAGTATTTATTTTAAATTAAATAGATTGTATGTTAGATAGATAGGGGGTATTTGATTAGGACTATATGTAATATATTATATGTAATATATTATATGTAATATATTATATGTAATACATTATATGTAATGTATGTAATGTCATGTATTGTATGTAATGTATGTAATGTATTATATGTAATATATTATATGTAATATATTATATTTAATACATTATATGTAATGTATGTAATGTCATGTATTGTATGTAATGTATGTAATGTATTATATGTAATATATTATATGTAATATATTATATGTAATACATTATATGTAATGTATGTAATGTCATGTATTGTATGTAATGTATGTAATGTATTATATGTAATATATTATATGTAATATATTATATTTAATACCTTATATGTAATGTATGTAATGTCATGTATTGTATGTAATGTATGTAATGTATTATATGTAATATATTATATGTAATATATTATATTTAATATATTATATTTAATGTATGTAATGTCATGTATTGTATGTAATGTATGTAATGTATTATATGTAATATATTATATGTAATATATTATATTTAATATATTATATTTAATGTATGTAATGTCATGTATTGTATGTAATGTATGTAATGTATTATATGTAATATATTATATGTAATATATTATATTTAATATATTATATGTAATGTATGTAATGTCATGTATTGTATGTAATGTATGTAATGTATTATATGTAATATATTATATGTAATATATTATATTTAATATATTATATTTAATGTATGTAATGTCATGTATTGTATGTAATGTATGTAATGTATTGTGTTTATCTGTCTTTCCTTTTCAGGTGTGTAATTTTTTTTATTTTCTGTAGTGGGGGGTGGGGTTGTAATGTATTTTTTTGTTTTCTGTAGTGGGGGGTGGGGTTGTAATTTTTATTTTTTCTGTACTGTAGGTTTTTTTGTTTTTTGTACTGTAGGTTTTTTGTTTTCTGTGCTGTAGGTTTATTGTTTTTTGTAATTAGAGTGTTGGGGAGGTTTATTAGGGGGTAGGTAGTGTAGGTAGGTAGTGTAAGTGTTAATAGATTAGTGTAGAGGGGGGTTAGTTTAGATTAAATGGTTTATTGGGGGTTATAGTGTAGTGTTTGTAGTTAGTGTCATGATGGTCCTTGAGGACCATCATGGCACTTATGTGGTTAATGTTGGGTTGTAACAGGCCCATAATGGTAATAATATACCCTTATGGGACTGATGGGGTTAAATAGAGCCTTATGGTGGTCTGTATTGACCACCATGAGTTAATGGGTTAATTAGAGCCTTATGGTGGTCTGTATTGACCACCATGAGTTAATGGGTTAATTAGAGCCTTATGGTGGTCTGTATTGACCACCATGAGTTAATGGGTTAATTTAGGCCTTATGGTGGTCTGTATTGACCACCATGAGTTAATGGGTTAATTTAGGCCTTATGGTGGTCTGTATTGACCACCATGAGTTAATGGGTTAATTAGAGCCTTATGGTGGTCTGTATTGACCACCATGAGTTAATGGGTTAATTAGAGCCTTATGGTGGTCTGTATTGACCACCATGAGTTAATGGGTTAATTTAGGCCTTATGGTGGTCTGTATTGACCACCATGAGTTAATGGGTTAATTAGAGCCTTATGGTGGTCTGTATTGACCACCATGAGTTAATGGGTTAATTAGAGCCTTATGGTGGTCTGTATTGACCACCATGAGTTAATGGGTTAATTTAGGCCTTATGGTGGTCTGTATTGACCACCATGAGTTAATGGGTTAATTAGAGCCTTATGGTGGTCTGTATTGACCACCATGAGTTAATGGGTTAATTTAGGCCTTATGGTGGTCTGTATTGACCACCATGAGTTAATGGGTTAATTTAGGCCTTATGGTGGTCTGTATTGACCACCATGAGTTAATGGGTTAATTAGAGCCTTATGGTGGTCTGTATTGACCACCATGAGTTAATGGGTTAATTTAGGCCTTATGGTGGTCTGTATTGACCATCATGAGTTAATGGGGTAATTATAGTTGCCTGGGGTTAATATTTTTAGTGCGAGTCCTTTCAGGACCTTTACGGTCCTTTGAGGACCCGCGAGGCGGGAAATTTAAAATTGAATTGCAGCAGGGTCACGATCGGTGCCGATCGGGGCCCCCCGCAGCAGGGGGTTTATATGGGGACACTTCGGGGGTCCCGATGGGGACCCCCAGCATAGAGGGGGGTTAATTTTAAGTGCCGCGGCCGGGATTGGGTAATAGTGTGCCGCGGTCCCTTTAAGGAGCCGCGGCGGGGAATTTAAAAGTTTTAAATGCAGCGGGGGGCCTGATCTATGCAGATCGGGGCCCCCCCCTGCAATGGGTTTATGTGGGGACACTTCGGGGGTCCCGATGGGGACCCCCAGCATAGAGGGGGGTTAATTTTAAGTGCCGCGGCCGGGATTGGGTAATAGTGTGCCGCGGCCCCTTTAAGGAGCCGCGGCGGGGAATTTAAAAGTTTTAAATGCAGCGGAGGGCCTGATCGGTGCCGATCGGGGACCCCCGCTGCAAGGGGTTAATGTGTGGGGGCTGCGGGGGTTCCTATGGACCCCTGCAGCAAGGTGTTCATGTGAGGACACTTCGGGGGTCCCGACAGGGACCCCCGCATTGAGGGGGGGTTCATTTTAGGTGCCTAGGGGGGGGTTTGGAGTACCCCCCACGGCAGGGCTTATGTGGGGGACTGCCGCGGAGGTCCCTTTTAGGACCCCCGCAGCACTTGATGAGGAGTGGGAGCCTGCGATATCATCTCGCAGGCTGTCACTCCTCATGTACATTTACGCAGTGTAGATACGTACGGGCCTGCTGCGTAGCTCATACGTTGCTCGCAGCAGGGCTAATTTAATAGCATTGTAAGTTAGAGAAACTTTGCAGTACGTAGGGCTTAAGTAGAAGCCTCTTATTTACGAGGCTGGAATTTAATGAGGCCCTATATTGGTGTTATACATATATATATATATATCCATAAATATTGAAAACATATAACTTTGAACTGGTAAAAAACTATTTAACAAAAACATCTTAAAAGTTCCATTATCCATATGCAGCTAGCTTTTTGTTATTACCTGGGAAAGGGTTAAACTGATCTCTCTGATCTCTTGAAGTTGAAATCTCTGAGCATCTTTGTTCAGCTTTGATCTTCTAAGTCATAGTCCCAGAGTTCAGATCTTTTTCCAATTTGTATTGATCTATTACCTATTGCTAAATAGAAGCACAGCTTACAGATGGAGAACAGTAGAAGTCCAATCCTGTAAAGGTGTATTAGATGGAATTTGTTTGATATCTTGAAGAAGTTATAGTAAATGTGCTGGCACAATGTGGAATCCACCTGGACATTACATATGTTTAAAACCTATCTGTTTGATCGATGGAAACATATCATGGACAAAGGTCAGGTATACATATTGTTAACAATCTGAAGAGGGACCAATTTAAAATATACTGTCAGACATGGAGCTAAAATATATTCTACAGGTAGCCCCTAAGCTCAATGCCTGACAAAGATATACTCTCTGAAATTCCCTATTAAAGAGGAGCCATAGCAGCTAGTAAGGTCTACTAAATACAAATTACAGAAACAGATGTCGTAATAACACAACATTAGTCATTATAAATAGTCATCGTCAACAATATATACATGTGTATATATATATATATATATATATATATATATACAGTATATATATATATATATATATATATATATATATATATATATATATATATAAAGAGTGAGGTAGCAGTGAATGTCCAGTAATCCAGTTGAATAATGAGAGTATTGCAGTGAATAGTGATACCTTTTTTATTGGACAAACGTATTCATAATAAAACGACGAGCTTCCGAGAGATAATGCCTCTCTTTAGCAAGTCAAAAAGCGATACTGAAACAAGTATGAACTAAAATCAGCAAACAGAAAGAGATGGGGAATTTTTTTTTTGAAAAACAAGAAAGACAAAATTGGCCAGAGTAAAGTGAGAAACAGACCAGCACTGTGAATAATGTCCTGATAGGCCAGTAAGTTTATAGATCAGGTTGTAGATAAGAACACAGCAGAGTAAAATAAAGAGCAATACATTTCAGCATAGCATGTAGCTTACAAAAACAGAAATAGAAGTAAGTGGAATGTGTTAGCTATAAGACATTAAGATACTATCTCTTAGGTCATACTTGTATCAGTATCGCTTTTTGTCTTGATAAAGAGAGGCATTATCTCTCGAACGCTCGTCGTTTTATTATGAATACATACAGTATGTCCAATAAAAAAGGTACCACTATTCACTGCAATACTCTGATTATTCAACTATATATATATATATATATATATATATATATATATATATAT
This sequence comes from Discoglossus pictus, assembly GCA_027410445.1. Classification (NCBI taxonomy): domain Eukaryota; kingdom Metazoa; phylum Chordata; class Amphibia; order Anura; family Alytidae; genus Discoglossus; species Discoglossus pictus. Next base: position 335,478,445 of record CM050167.1, read on the forward strand.
ATACACAGTATATACATTTACATATATATATATATATATATATATATATATATATATATATATACTTTTTTTTCCCCCCCCCCCCACTATATAGAGAGTCATAAATATCACTATCCGCATCTGAGATTATGATTATAGGGGGTTTGCTTAGGTTCCCTGGTCTTACCTCAGCCTAAAATTTACTGACAGATAAAATAGAGAAATGCCTGATGCATCCAAAAAAGTACTAGCAGTCTCCAAACAAGTCTTGTAAGGCCCTTGAAATGTGTAGCTCATTCTACTCTCACTATTCATGTCTGTCATTTGCAAATATTAGGCTGCCCAAGTTAGATTTCCAAGTCATGGGCACTCAAAAGTTGTAAGCGTATCATTACTGAAATCTTTGTACAATAAACTTTCTTTAAAAGACAATGCCAATTCATAAAGTTAAGCAATTTATCTCTTTTCTACTTTTCAGCGAAACAGAGCAGTATTGATTTCAGTGTCAACATTTAAGCAGCAGAAGAAAGTTGCCTAAATGTAATTATTTTTCTCCATGAAAGTTTGGCCAAATGCAACACAATGTAGTGTTTACAAAACAAGTCCTTTCTATTTTAATCAATCTGATTTTCTTTTCCAGTTTAATCAATAAACCAATACATTGGAAATAGCTTAATAAATCATTGATGACAGCTCCAACAAAATGTTCTTGCTTTGTTTGGATTTAAAGTAAACAAATATTTGCAATAATTTGAAAAGGTTAGATAGCCTAAGGAATTAATATAGTATTTCACTTGAAGCACTAATATGGATTTTGATGAAAGAGTTTAGATATCCCATATGTCCTAACTAAATACTGTATTACTATTTATCTATACTTTTCAATACTTTTCTAATTAGACATAATCCTACATTGTTATAACTCTATCCTAAAAACAGCTGTTTATTCCTATTAATATATTTGCTTTCACAAACGTAAATAAGCACTTAGTCAGTTTACCTGACTCTTTGTAAAAGGGTAGGCAACCTTTCAGCATTGGAGTACAGAAAGATCATGAAATGACAGTAATTTATGTCCAGAAATGCATTTTAATATTTAGAAGGTCTTTTATTATATACAACTAAACTAATGCTATATGAAAAAATAATAATTGTAAAATCTTTAAAAAGCTTCATGAAATAGAAAATAAAATGCAAATCTTGCCTATTTCCATGACCCTTGTGCTATTGAATATTGAGTTTGTAATGTGCTGCATATATTTGTATACTTCAGGTTGCCTACAGAGTTTTAAGATAGCCACTCATGTTTTATGGAATCCAAGCCAAAAAGTCAAAGCGACCCTAACCAATTACGCATATTACATCACTTACAACCACTAATTATTCAGTTACCACAACTCATTATTTAGTTTCCTATCCCTACTACTGCCCCTCACAAACATTTACATGCTTAATAATCTCATATTTTCAAATCACATATATGTGAGCATGTAAATAACAGGGAGTAAGTAGACTCATTTTATATAACATTTAGTCAATACAGTATTTGTAATTATCTATAGTATTAAAAACCCTGACTTTTTCAGCATAACTGGAAAATAGCACCACCACCACTAGAGTGCTATATACCACCTCAGAGTACACTAATCCTGCATATTTATGTTAAAATGGGAACATTGTGGCATGCAGAGGATTTCTAAACCCAAGGAAAGGTTACTTTCAGGTCAACTGTCCTTCCCCAAAACTCTATCCAGTTTGAGATTCATCCCTCCACGTTCTACTCTACTTATGCTAGAGTTGAGACTCTCCTATACAAGAAGTATTAATTTAAGTTAAATGACTCTGATACCTCAAAATTGTAAATGTCTTAGGTTAGTAAACCACTGTGTTGGTAAATAGAAATAAAAATAATTATTGACATACCTAATTAAGTTCCTTATGTTAAATTAGACACACTACTCATTTGTTTGTATAAAAGTATATGTGAAAAAGGAACTTATTTAGTATTAAGTTTAAATCAAATGAAATTGTTAGCAAGATTTTGGTATCAAAGTGTGTGATGGAAGTCCTTAAAGTTGACCTTATCAATTCTATTACTGAGATTGAGACTTTGATATGAGTGCATTTATAAAATAAGTTATTCACCTTCAAAGGTTAGAGCTGTTAGGAAAAATGATAAGTAAAATGCCTTACTTTGTAGGTCACAAAACTTATTTTTTCACTAATGTGCCATGTCCATATTAGCATAAATATTAGGAGCATTTTTTTGGTTGCATTATTAATTTTAAAAAGTAGACAGAAATATAGTTTAAATTAAAAATTGAGTTTGAAAAATACATTATATTTTCAATGATGTAAGAACAGAATATGACCTTAAACTTCAAAAACTAGTATCTGAAAGCTAAATGTAACATCTCATTAGCACTTTTTTGTAAGAATAAAAAAAGCTATAATACTAAAATACTTTTCTGTGGTTGTCATGGGCATGTAAGTAGCTCAAAATGACAGTAACTGTTTTAGGGAAGAGGGCCACTGAACACACAATAAGCTCTCTTCATAGCGTGAAAGAGCACAAAATTACATGTTATAATGGTCTATATTTTTAAATTACACTAAAAAACATTTAAACAAAATCTTACCTTTTAAATCGTTGTTAACATGCAGTCTGTTCTACCCACTGGCTGATTCATTAGTAAATAGCAGAGTGCTGCATGCATGTGAGGCTTTATGGGGGAAGGCAGTGATGGATAGAAGCACCCCTATTGTGCTTAAGTTACTCATATGAGCTCCTCATGATATGATATTTACATTTATCAAAGACAGGCATTGTAATTAGTTAATTTTTCCTCACCGACAGAAAATTAAGGTTTTCTGCTCTATTGCCTCTCTTAAGCTATGGTTTTACACCAGCTTAAGGGGGGTGGGGGTTATTGCTCAACAAGCAAAAAAGTAACTCTTATCACATATTTCTAATCAGGCATAGTAGAACGGTACTCACCTAAAACAGGAAATCTCTTATTTATTTTAATTGTTATAATAAGTAATAAATCTGTGGTACAGACCACTATTAAAGCCTGGCACCGATGTGCCCAGAGATGGCATTTAGCACCTTTTCCATCTCCAATTTCGCCAACCAGGGCAATTAGCATTTGTTTACCTGAGATTTATCATAATAATCAGCACCAGATGGGAAGATTGGTCTTGGCAGACTTGTATAGGGGTGATAGATTTAGATCTCTAGAGGATATGAAGTTAACATATGGTTTTCCCCAGGACAAATGGTTATATCATTTATCCTGAGAGCGGGAAATAAAAAAAATTAATCCAGCACCATATCAAGTGAGAGAATTAACTAATTTTGAGAAAATATACAGTACCGATCAAGCCCCCTCAATCTCGAGATACTACAAACTCATTAGCGATATTAAAGATAAAAACAAAACAACTGGCATACAAAAGTGGGAAGAAGATCTGGGTATAATACGGATGGTTTAGAGCATTTTCACAGACAGACAGATGGGTTAGGTGTGTCTCTCTTTTTAAGCTTTGTCAAAGATGGTATAGTGTTCCTAGTTATGCGCTAAAAAGAGGTTGTCAAAATTTGGTCATTCAAACCTACATGTGATGGGAGTGTAAACATATTCAAGTTTTATGGTCTAAATGTGCAGAACAACTGTCAGTAATTTTAGGATATGAGATACAATATACCCCAGACCTGTTTCTGGAAAACTCTGCGTTTTCCACAGTGGAATGAAATAAAGGAAGCTATTAACAGGAATAGACAGATTGAAGAGGATTTTTTAAAAAATAGAACCTGCCTCAAGGAGGAAAATTACGACAAAATGGTCACTATGGGAGTAAATTGGACTTAGGGTAAAGATAAAATATGATTTGGTCCTAGACCAATATACCCCCCAAACTCCATCTCAATAGGCCCCAGTGTAATAAAGGATTTAGCAAATGACTGGCGTCCTTCTTTCCCTTTTTTTTTTTTTTCTTATTGTTGTGTTCAAGTATGTAAGGCTATTTGATTGGGGGAATGCATTTGTTACTGTAATATGCAATAGCTGTTAAGGATTATGGTATCAGTACTATATTTTACGCTATGCAAACAATGCTCGATTATCTTTGTGAAATATTTGTATATGCGAAGATTGTGTACGGAGCTTTATAAATTTATATTTGAAGAAAATAAAAACTTTTTTAATAAAAAAAAAAATCTGTTAACCAAACCCCATTGTTAGGCTAAAGCAGATTTTTTTACATTTATTTATTGAGTATTTGACAGAATAGAATTCTTAATATTTTTAAATTGTCCTACGCAACACTCTGTTTTTGATATGTATTGAAAAAGTATTTAATCCTTCCTAATGTTTCCGTTTTCTATGGCAGAGTTATAGTTAGGCAAAGATTTATTGTGATTTCCACCAGTTTGAATTGACGTGATTATGGTTGATGCCAATTGTTTTGTGCTTACTTTTCAGCTGAATAAAAAGTAAAAAAGTGGTGGTACTTGAAAAAACCAAACCCATGCATAAACAGTCCAAACTATATTTATCCATGTACTCTTTGCCAACATTTCAGAATTAGCAATATATATTTTTAAGACACACATACAACCAGATATTTGTTCCTTTTTTCATCAACAACACTGACTATGTGTTGACAAGATAAGTTGACAAGATGTCTTTACATGCTCTAAAACGTTCACAACAAGGTCACTGGGAAAACATTTCATTTACTCTTAGCAATTATGGAAAATTACTTTTTTCTTCTTATTGTGTGGTTGTCAAGGGGAGAGCACTTTCCATCAATGAATTAAAAAAGAAATAGATATAGACGTTTGCAGTTATGCTTCTAAAAAGAAGGATAAAAGGAAATAACATAGTGAAATTTTCTCAACCTTATATGAAAAAAGAAAATCATTATTTACTGTTATTGATACTGCATGAAAATGTTTGTAGATTTATAATTTGTAATTACTATAATTTGGGAAATATAATTTATTGGCAAGTGTGATTATTAATCTGAATTTAGTGCACAGCAGCCTTTCTAATTTCTTAAAGACATACAGCATTATTAAATTGCGATTCAGTAAATTGTAAAGGGCTCTATTTAAGCACACAGCATATTTTTTTACAGAAGTTTTTAGTTAGTGAACTTCTATCCAAATGCAAGGTCTTCACTAACTAAAAACGTCTGTAAAAAAAATATGCTATGTGCTTATATAGAGCCCTTTACAATTTGCCGAATCACAGTTTAATAAGGCTGATAATGTCTTTAAGTATATAATTCCATTTTGAAAAGGCTTAATCCTAGATGACTCTGTTACTAAGGAAGTATACAAATCCAGAAACATACATGAACTTTCTATTATTATACTGCAGAAGCAATCTGTGGGATCAGCAGAGGGTTACTGGCGATTTCCTAAAAGTACCCCTAAATGAAGCACGCTCAAAGTAGCCCGCTGAGCCAATGTTGTTGCTGCATTTTTAAGAGTCAGTTTAAGAAAAATACTTGGTCGCATGACCAACATGCATTAATCCCATTTAACCTTAGACAATGCATATCTAATGCTCTCTAGTTTGTGTCTATGGTGTCCTGGGTGATTGTCTGTCCAGTTCTAGACCTCTACATCTGTAGCTCAGGATGTCAGCTATTTTTTATTTGAACAAGTCTGTTCTCACCCTGCCTCTGACATTCAACCTGTATACAGACTCTGAGCCTGTTCTGCTGTCCTTTACCTTAACTTTTCTCCTTGATCAAAGCCTAGACAGTCCATTTCCCAAACAGTAAGATACATTGTTATTGTAAGATAATTTTATATGACTGGAGGAAATAGTATATAGTCCATAGTTTTTAATTGTCCTTTGTCCTTTACTTTTTTTGGTAAAATATTTTCTGGTTCCTTCTATGATCACTCTTTTTTAGTGTATAAATAGTCTGGAAGTCTGAAGAAATGGGCAAGATGACCTTATTCACATACAGATCATCTTTTTTCTCTACACCCGCTTAAATGTTTTGATTAAGTATCATGTACAAATTATTATGCAAGACTTATGGATATTAAATCGTCCCAGTAAAGCAACCAGCTAATGATCTGTGGGTTACAGGCAGAAAAACCCTATGGGATATCAAAATTTGAACTCCACGTCCGCAAATCCTTCTTTTAAGCCTGTAACTGTTACGTTCGAAAATGGCTATTAAATTGCCACAAATGCACTGGCGTTCAAAACTGTAACCAGCAAATGGAGCCAAAAAGCCAACGGGTACTAGAGAGGACCCACAAGGGGGTTAAAGTCCTATCCGTAGGACTGTAAATGCAAATATACACACACCTCTGTATTTTCATTTATAGGGACAGTGGTGTTAGGTATAAAAATTTATAGCACGACAATCTCAAGCTTGCAAATCTGCAATATTAAATCCTTTATTTCTGCTTAATTTCTGTGTTCATTTGCCATTGGCTCCGTCTAAACCCGTAACGCACACCTGTTCTAAGACTTAAAGTTAAGATTTAGTCAACATTTTCCATGACTACCATTATACGGAGTATGCACCCCTATTGTACATAATATGGTCTAAAGTCAAGGATCATTTAGGTGCTTTTTGATATAATTAATTACGTACAACTGTAGTTAAAACGTTGTTTATAGTGCACTCTAATGCCCACCAAGGTAGATGTTAACATAGCAAACATTTTCCTCTCTATTTCCTGTTATTCTGATTCCCCAAATCATGGAGGATATGGAAATGTTAGTATAGAAGGCTAATATTTTTAGGGATCTGTTTGTGTCATTAGGGTGGTGCAGAGAAGGGGGTATGTTTGGTTCTCTCAGTAGATAAATGTGGATGCTTTTTACTCTAGGTTTCTAGGTTTAATTGTTTATGTTGATTGATTTTGGGCAGCTACAGCCTTATTAAATTGCGATTTGGCTAATTGAATAGGGCTCTATATAAGCACAGAGCATATTTATCTTACAGAAGTTTTTAGTTAGTGAAGACCTTGCTTTTGGATAGAAGTTCACTAACTAAAAAGTTATGTTAAATAAATATGCTATGTGCGTATATAGAGCCCTATTGGCAATATCACAATTTATTAAGGCTGCTAGTCTGCTTTAATTTCTTTAAAGTTATGGTTATGTAATTGTATGCTGGAGCAGTTTGGATTTCCCAGTGTATTTAACAGTTATCACTGTGTATTAAAACCTGCAATGTAATCTATGCAAATGAATAAATAACAAGATAATAAGATACATGTGTGTTATCACAAATTTATCTCAATTAAAATAGAAAAGCCACAATTCAAATGGAAATTTAGCAATAGATATGGGTATGTTAACTTTATCAATTAATATATTTATGTACTGAATGGATGTGGCCAATTTATCAAGATTGACATTTTAGGAAGATTGTGAAAGAAGAAATAATGAAAGGATAGTGGCGTTTAGTTAATCCAAAAGTTGTTTGCTTTTGCCTCTATGTATATTTAGCTACTCAAATTAGTAATTTGTTAATTATGTATAAGTCTTAATAAGGTTCAAGGTGAGTTTAAATAGAGTAACATGATGCACATATTTTTATGGGATGTGTACTATATTCCATATATCTCTACAGTCCATAATACAGTAACACATATTTATTTCTTCATGTATACTTGTGTAAGATGTATTTTTAGGGCATTTTATTCAGACTGTAGGGTGTAAAGAAGAGATGGGAGATGTCATAAAACCTTCCTAATATATGAGAACTAGAATATTGCCCGTCAAAAAATGACGGCAATGAAATTGTAAGGTAGCTAATGCTGTTTGGTGTATAATACTGAAATATGTAATAGATTACTAAATGAATATACTTTACCTATTTTGAAGCATTGTGTTGAAGAGCTGGCAATCTGTTTTGATGTTGCTGGAGCATTAGTGGTGTGGAGCTGCTGTGTAAGAGTGCTGAATGTGTGCACTGTGTGGTATGAATATCTGTAGGTCGTTTGTGGCGTTTTGCGAGTTTCTTGTGGTGTTTTGCGAGTTTAGAGTGCTGTAGCCTCGTTTTCGTTTTGTTCGGCGGCCATTTTTTCTCTCGCTTACAGTTTTTTTTAGTCTCTAAACTCTTTTATTTCGAGTAAAATGAAGGTCTAAGTGGCATTTTTGAGGTCCTGGGTGCTCCCTCTTGGTGTAGGTAAGGTTTTTATGTATGTGCTGTGTGTATGTATTGTGTTTTACATTTTGTAATGTTCGCGAGTTGCGTCCGAGTGTTGCGAGGCCGTAATGTGTGTGTCGTGCTCTTTGGGTTGCGACGTGAACTTTGCGAGGGTCGCAGTTGCTGGCATGGAGCGCCTTCGGCGCTCCATGCCAGCAACTGCGGCCCTCGCTTTGCGAGGTCCTCAGGTGCTGGCATGGAGCGCCTACGGCACTCCATGCCAGCAACTGAGGCCCTCGCTTTGCGAGGGTCCTCAGTTGCTGGCAAGGAGCGCCTTCGGTGCTCCATGCCAGCAACTGAGACCCTCGCCCAGTGCCCTCGCTTTGCGAGGGCCTTGGCTCGCTGCGCGAGCCAAGGCCCTCGCTACGCAAGGGCCGCGACTCGCTATGCGAGCCCGCGGCCCTCGCTTTGCGAGGGCCTTGGCTCGCTACGCGAGCCCGCAGCGTTAGCAACAACTCGTACGCTCACAACTATATATGTGATTACTATATAATGTGTAGATGTACCGGCTGGGCATGCTCTTGTACATTATTATTATTATTACTATATAATGTGTAGATGTACCGGCTGGGCATGCTCTTGTGCATTATTATTATTATTATTACTATACAATGTGTAGATGTACCGGCTGGGCATGCTCTCTGCGTGTGCGCTTTCTCTATCTGCACCCTATGTGCACTGCTGTCTGTGTGCAATCTCTGTCTCTGTACCCCTCACTCTCTTTGTCAATCTCTCTGCACTCTCTGTGCGCTCTATCTGTGAACTCTCTCTGCGCTGTCTTTGTGCTCCCTCACTGTCTGTGTGTGCTCTTGCTCTGTAATTCTCTTTATGTCTCCCTCTCTCTCTGTACCTGACTCCCTCTCTCTCTGTACCTGTCTCCCTCTCTCTCTGTACCTGTCTCCCTCTCTCTCTGTACCTGTCTCCCTCTCTCTCTGTACCTGTCTCCCTCTCTCTCTGTACCTGTCTCCCTCTCTCTCTGTACCTGTCTCTCTCCCTCTCTGTACCTGTCTCCATCTCTGTACCTGTCTCCCTCTCTCTCTGTACCTGTCTCCTTCTCTCTCTGTAGCTGTCTCCCTCTCTCTCTGTAGCTGTCTCCCTCTCTCTCTGTACCTGTCTCCCTCTCTCTCTGTACCTGTCTCCTTCTCTCTCTGTACCTGTCTTCTTCTCTCTCTGTAGCTGTCTCCCTCTCTCTCTGTACCTGTCTCCCTCTCTCACTTTGCTGTCTTTCTCTGAAATGCAAATGGCCGCCACGCTTCTGTTAAAATCAGGTGTTAGGCCCACCCCCACTTACATCATAGCCACGCCCCCTGTATGATGTCAGCGTTAGCAACATTTTCTGCTGCTCACAACTATATATGTGATTGTCAACAAGATGCCAGATGGAAATTAACTGCACTGCACGTTATAAAAGGTGTTACAACAAGTTGTCATTATAATTATGGTTTGAGGGGCTCTGAGGAAATATGAAAGAGAACAGGTGATCAATGAAAGGAAATGCTGCCCGCAAAGTTTTATTCACCCAGCAAAGTTGTACTCACTTAGTAAAACTGAGGTTAGTGTTTTGTGAAGGTATATACACATACTATAGCAGTATTTTTTATTTTCTATGTATAATTTTTGCATGCCGGGTTTTAAGAACAGATATTACTTTTGCTGTTCTATAAGACAAACAAAGGAATGGCTTCACCAGAAGAAGATTAAAGTTTTGTAATGGCCCAGCCAGAGCCCAGACCTGAATCCGATGGAAAATCTGTGGGGTGATCTGAAGAGGGCTGTGCACAGGAGATGCCCTCGCAATCTGACAGATTTGGAGTGTTTTTGCAAAGTAGAGTGTCAAAATGTGCCATGCTGATAGACTCATACCCAAAAAGACTGAGTCCTGTAATAAAATCAAAAGGTGCTCCAACAAAGTATTAGTTTAAGGGTGTGCATACTTATGCAACCATATTATTTTAGTTTTATATTTTTTCTTCCCTCTACCTAAAAGATTTCAGTTTGTTTTTCAATTGAGTTGTACAGTTTATAGGTCACATTAAAGGTGGAAAAAGTTTTGAAATGATTTATCTTTGTCTCATTTTTTTACAGCACAGAAACCTGACATTTTAACAGAGGTGTGTAGACTTTTTATATCCACTGTATATATTAATATTCTCAGAGTCACTGAAAGCTGTTATAAAAAATAATTTTATTGTGAAGTTACTAGTTTTTGATTGGGATGAATATATTTTTTGATAATAATTACGAAACATTTCTTTTATTTTTGTTTAGCTCAGGGCTATGTGTCCTCCCGAGGTTCTGATCTGGTAAATTTGGCTTTGATTTTTTTTTAGGAAAAATGTATGCTTTGTTTTTTCTGACATGATGTTATCCAACTGTAGCCGGATTTTTTACATCTTTTGCCTAAGCGAGTTTGAGAAGCTATTTTGATTTCGTCTGTCTAGTATGTGTAATTCTTTTAAGAGTACAGTCTCTTTGAGGTGATTATTTTTTTTATATGCAGATGCTATTCTCAATAGCGTCCCTCTTATGTACGCTTTGTGAGTCAGCCAGAGCCACCCTATTTTAGTTTCTGATTGGGCATTACATGTGAAGAAATAATATGGGTCAACTGGACACAATTAAACATATAGGGCCTCATTAAATTCCAGCCTCGTAAATAAGAGGCTTCTACTTAAGCCCTACGTACTGCAAAGTTTCTCTATCTTACAATGCTAATAAAATAGCCCTGCTGCGAGCAACGTATGAGCTACGCAGCAGGGCCGTACGTATCTACACTGCGTAAATGTACATGAGGAGTGACAGCCTGCGAGATGATATCGCAGGCTCCCACTCCTCATCAAGTGCTGCGGGGGTCCTAAAAGGGACCTCCGCGGCAGTCCCCCACATAAGCCCTGCCGTGGGGGGTACTCCAAACCCCCCCCCCCGGCACCTAAAATTAACCCCCCCCCACATGAACACCTTGCTGCAGGGGTCCATAGGAACCACCGCAGCCCCCACACATTAACCCCTTGCAGCGGGGGTCCCCGATCGGCACTGATCAGGCCCCCGCTTCATTTCAAACTTTTAAATTCCCCGCCGCGGCTCCTTAAAGGGCCCGCGGCACACTATTACCCAATCCCGGCCGCGGCACCTAAAATTAACCCCCCTCTATGCTGGGGGTCCCCATCGGGACCCCCGAAGTGTCCCCACATAAACCCATTGCAGGGGGGGGCCCGATCTGCATAGATCAGGCCCCCCGCTGCATTTCAAACTTTTAAATTCCCCGCCGCGGCTCCTTAAAGGGCATGCGGAACACTATTACCCAATCCCGGCCGCGGCACCTAAAATTAACCCCCCTCTATGCTGGGGGTCCCCATCGGGACCACCGAAGTGTCCCCACATAAACCCATTGCAGGGGGGGGGCCCCGATCTGCATAGATCAGGCCCCCCCGCTGCAATTCAAACTTTTAAATTCCCCGCCGCGGCTCCTTACAGGGCCCGCGGCACACTATTACCCAATCCCGGCCGCGGCACCTAAAATTAACCCCCCTCTATGCTGGGGGTCCCCATCGGGACCCCCGAAGTGTCCCCACATTAATTCCCTGCAGCGGGGGGCACCGATCGGCACCGATCGTGACCCTGCTGCAATTCAATTTTACATTTTCAGCCTCGCGGGTCCTCAAAGGACCGTAAAGGTCCTGAAAGGACTCGCACTAAAAATATTAACCCCAGGCAACTATAATTACCCCATTAACTCATGGTGGTCAATCCAGACCACCATAAGGCCTAAATTAACCCATTAACTCATGATGGTCAATACAGACCACCATAAGGCCTAAATTAACCCATTAACTCATGGTGGTCAATACAGACCACCATAAGGCCTAAATTAACCCATTAACTCATGATGGTCAATACAGACCACCATAAGGCCTAAATTAACCCATTAACTCATGATGGTCAATCCAGACCACCATAAGGCCTAAATTAACCCATTAACTCATGATGGTCAATCCAGACCACCATAAGGCCTAAATTAACCCATTAACTCATGGTGGTCAATACAGACCACCATAAGGGCTAAATTAACCCATTAACTCATGGTGGTCAATACAGACCACCATAAGGATCTATAAAACCCCATCAGTCCCATAAGGGTATATTATTACCATTATGGGCCTGTTACAACCCAACATTAACCACATAAGTGCCATGATGGTCCTCAAGGACCATCATGACACTAACTACAAACACTACACTGTAACCCCCAATAAACCATTTAATCTAAACTAACCCCCCTGTACACTAATCTATTAACACATACACTACCTACCTACACTACCTACCCCCTAATAAACCTCCCCAGCACTCTAATTACAAAAAACAAAAAACCTACCTTACAGAAAACAAAAAAACCTACAGTACAGAAACCAAAAAAACCTACAGTACAGAAAAAAAAATACATTACAACCCCACCCCCCACTACAGAAAACAAAAAAATACATTACATCCCCACCCCCCACTACAGAAAATAAAAAAATTACACACCTGAAAAGGAAAGACAGATAAACACAATTCAATACATACATATAATACATTACATACATTACATACAATACATGACATTACATACATTACATATAATATACTAAATATAATATATTAAATATAATATATTACATATAATATATTAAATATAATATATTAAATATAATATATTACATATAATATATTACATACAATACATGACATTACATACATTACATATAATATATTAAATATAATATATTACATATAATATATTACATATAGTCCAAATCAAATACCCCCTATCTATCTAACATACAATCTATTTAATTAAAAAAAAATCCTAACTATATCAAATACATTCCCCTATCTATCTAATATACAATAAATCCTAACTACATACACAGACCCTTATTCTAAAATAAAATAAAATAATTACAGTCCTAACTACACAGACCCTAATTCTAAGCTAAAATAAATAAATTAAGACCACTTACCTTTAAGATGTTGCTTCAGATCACTAACCTATGGGTCAAACAAAAACAAAAAATTAGTACAAAACATTAACATCCAATAAATAAACATTCTATACATTCTAAATAATATACTCACCTTTACAGCATGTCCCGTCATTGTTTAGCTCTTCCGGCGCAGCCCTGTTAAAAAAAAACACAATACATGAATACATTAATACAATATATCAACAATAAATAAAATACACATATAAACATCTAAATATACATTTAACTTACCTCCCCACGATGTCCCCGGCCTTCTCTCCCTTAGCCCCGGCTGGGTCGCGGAACCATCCGCGCTCTAAAAAAAAAAAAAAAAAAAACTAACGGAGGTCTGCACTGGCAGACCTCCCCGATGCTAATGAGCCGACCCGGAGTCGTTTCCGGGAGGAAATTGGCATTGGCGGCTTGTGATTGGCTGAAAAAGCTGTCAGCCAATCAAAAGTCGTCAATGTAGGAGCCAATCACGATGCGCAGATGTCTTCTACCAATCACTCCGTGGGGGTGTATCCCATAGTGATTGGCTGAAGGCATCTGAGCCTTGTGATTGGTTCCCAGAAAGATAGACAAGTGTTTTAACCAATCAGGGTGGGATATTGGGGTGTATCCCATCCTGATTGGCTCACACATTGACGACTTTTGATTGGCTGAAATTGATAGACAGCTTTTTCAGCCAATCACAAGCCGCCAATGCCAACTTCCTCCCGGAAACGACTCCTGGAGGCTCATTAGCGTCGGGGAGGTCTGCCAGTGCAGACCTCCGTTAGTTTTTTTTTTTTTTTTTTTTTAGAGCGCGGATGGTTCCGCGACCCAGCCGGGGCTAAGGGAGAGAAGGCCGGGGACATCGCGGGGAGGTAAGTTAAATGTATATTTAGATGTTTATATGTGTATTTTATTTATTGTTGATATATTGTATTAATGTATTCATGTATTGTGTTTTTTTTAACAGGGCTGCGCCGGAAGAGCTAAACAATGACGGGACATGCTGTAAAGGTGAGTATATTATTTAGAATGTATAGAATGTTTATTTATTGGATGTTAATGTTTTGTACTAATTTTTTTTTTTTGTTTGACCCATAGGTTAGTGATCTGAAGCAACATCTTAAAGATAAGTGGTCTTAATTTATTTATTTTAGCTTAGAATTAGGGTCTGTGTAGTTAGGACTGTAATTCTTTTATTTTATTTTAGAATAAGGGTCTGTGTATGTAGTTAGGATTTATTGTATATTTTAGATAGATAGGGGGATGTATTTGATATAGTTAGGATTTTTTTTTAAATTAAATAGATTGTATGTTAGATAGATAGGGGGTATTTGATTTGGACTATATGTAATATATTATATGTAATATATTATATTTAATATATTATATGTAATGTATGTACTGTCATGTATTGTATGTAATATATTATATGTAATATATTATATTTAATATATTATATTTAATATATTATATGTAATATATTATATTTAATATATTATATTTAATATATTATACGTAATATATTATATTTAATATATTATATTTAATATATTATATGTAATGTATGTAATGTCATGTATTGTATGTAATGTATGTAATGTATTATATGTATGTATTGTGTTTATCTGTCTTTCCTTTTCAGGTGTGTAATTTTTTTATTTTCTGTAGTTGGGGGTGGGGTTGCAATGTATTTTTTTGTTTTCTGTAGTGGGGGGTGGGGTTGTAATGTATTTTTTTTCTGTACTGTAGTTTTTTTGGGTTTCTGTACTGTAGGTTTTTTGTTTTCTGTAAGGTAGGTTTTTTGTTTTTTGTAATTAGAGTGTTGGGGAGGTTTATTAGGGGGTAGGTACTGTAGGTAGGTAGTGTAAGTGTTAATAGATTAGTGTAGAGGGGGGTTAGTTTAGATTAAATGGTTTATTGGGGGTTACAGTGTAGTGTTTGTAGTTAGTGTCATGATGGTCCTTGAGGACCATCATGGCACTTATGTGGTTAATGTTGGGTTGTAACAGGCCCATAATGGTAATAATATACCCTTATGGGACTGATGGGGTTAAATAGAGCCTTATGGGGGTCTGTATTGACCACCATGAGTTAATGGGTTAATTTAGGCCTTATGGTGGTCTGGATTGACCACCATGAGTTAATGGGTTAATTTAGGCCTTATGGTGGTCTGGATTGACCACCATGAGTTAATGGGTTAATTTAGGCCTTATGGTGGTCTGGATTGACCACCATGAGTTAATGGGGTAATTATAGTTGCCTGGGGTTAATATTTTTAGTGCGAGTCCTTTCAGGACCTTTACGGTCCTTTGAGGACCCGCGAGGCAGGAAATTTAAAATTGAATTGCAGCAGGGTCACGATCGGTGCCGACCTGGGCCCCCCCGCTGCAGGGGGTTTATGTGGGGACACTTCGGGGGTCCCGATGGGGACCCCCAGCATAGAGGGGGGTTAAATTTAGGTGCCGCGGCCGGGATTGGGTAATAGTGTGCCGCGGCCCCTTTAAGGAGCCGCGGCGGGGAATTTAAAAGTTTTAAATGCAGCGGGGGGCCTGATCTATGCAGATCGGGGACCCCCGCTGCAAGGGGTTAATGTGGGGACACTTCGGGGGTCCCGATGGGGACCCCCAGCAAAAAGGGGGGTTCATTTTATTTGCTGCGGCCGGGATTGGGTATTAGTGTGCCGCGGACCCTTTAAGGAGCCGCGGCGGGGAATTTAAAAGTTTTAAATGCAGCGGGGGGCCTGATCTATGCAGATCGGGACCCCCCCTGCAATGGGTTTATGTGGGGAAACTTGGGGGGTCCCGATTAGAACCCCAGCATAGAGGGGGGTTAATTTTAGATGCCGAGGCCGGGATTGGGTAATAGTGTGCCGCGGCCCCTTTAAGGAGCCGCGGCGGGGAATTTAAAAGTTTTAAATGCAGCGGGGGGCCTGATCTATGCAGATCGGGGACCCCCGCTGCAAGGGGTTAATGTGGGGGTGCTGCAGGGGTCCTGATAGAGACCCCTGCAGCATGGGGATGTGTATAGGGTGCAGGGGGGAGCCTCACACTGCTGTCTCGGGCTGTTCCGAGGCAGTACGTAGAGGCTTTCTGATCCCTTGCGTGGACTTTTTGTCCACGTAGGGATTCTTACGATATGCGAGAATCATGCGTAGATTTAAGGCTACGTAGCTCTCTCGGAGCCTATTCTCGGCCATTTTCTCGCAGTCATATCGCAAAGCAGGCTGCGAGAGATTCGTTACTCGCAAACAGCAGTAAAACTGCCTTTTGCGAGCACCGAGAGAACTACGAGGGATAATTTAATAGGGCCCATAGTAATCAACATAACATAACATAGCATAACATACAGTAATTAACATATATATGGTAATCAACTTAATATATTATTAAATAACTATAAAAAAAACTTTGAGGCCAGTCACACAACCAAATATTCCCAGGAGGCAGTCCTGATAGGAGTCTTTAAGCAGCCAGGATAATGGCCATCCTCAAAATCCTAATCATCCTGGGCGGATAATATGAGTCCCAAAGACTGGTGGTCAGAGTGATCATGACAGCAGGCTTCAGCTTTACGGACTGATGATTTCAAACACAAAACAAGACTAGACTCAGACAGCAGGAACTACTGTACATAGTAAGGAAGTTGTGAACAGGAGGACGAAGACTCACTTAAATAAATGTATGAGATGTAGCTGGTGGTAGGTGTGGTTCACAGTAGTTAAATGTCTTAAGGTGAAGTTCTAATAGACCAATTATCCCCATTCTCTCACTCCTATCTACTCTCTCCTTTCTACTCCCTTACTCATCCATCCTCTTTTTCTTCGACTCCTCTATTTTTCCTTAATTTACTTTATTCTCCTCCACCTCCCCCATTTAACTACATCCTCTCTCTCTCTCCATTATCTATATTTCTCCTTCTTCAATAACTAAAGGGGTTAACATATTGTGCTGATGAAAAGGGGTTAACATATTTTGCTGACATATTCACATGAGATATAGCCTAACCATAATAACACATTCTTGTCCTTGGGACATCTTGCGACCTTACTAAAACACAAACATTTCTAGTTGTTCTAAGAAACAGAAAACACCTGATTATCTGTCCTTGTACCGACTAACGTCTACCGTGTAACCAGCCTCTAATATCCGCCATCTTTAGCAAGTATATAACCTATGATATGACGTAGCAATAAACGAGTTGTACTGAGAATCATTGTGTGCGTGTATTACTTCCAGTACGGCTCCTCAGAATTCTGACTGGGGCCTGTGTTCCAAGCTGCCAACTAATGAATTAGGAAGCCCCAACAATAACCTCCTCTCTATCCGTCTTTTTCCCCCCCTCGTTACTCCCTCCCTTTTTCTCCCTATTTCTCTCTAACTTTCTCCTCTCCCCCACATTCTCTTCCACCCTCCCTCTTTCTCTTTTCTCCCCTTCTCATTTCATACCCATTTTCTTCCACTATGCTCTTTTCCCTCCTCTCTCTATCCCCTTTCCCTTTTTCTTCCCATTTTCTTGCTTTTATTCTATTACCCTCTTCTCCCATACACTTGCCTCATCTCTCCTCTCTATCATTCCTACTCTCTCTCACTCATCTCCATTTTATCTCTTCTTCTTTTCTCCCCTCACCTCTTTCCCCTCTTTTCTTTCTCTCCTCCTCTATACCTCCTTTCCTCTTCCCTTTCTCTCTCTTCCTTTTCTCTTCCTTCCTTCACTTTCTCTTTCCTGCTTAAATTTCACTCTTCTTCCTTCCTCCATTCCCTAAACCATTCTCCTTATCTCCATCCCTTTTCTCTCTCTACATCTATCTCTCCCCCTCCCATCGCATTCACCCTCTCACATTGCTTTCATAGGTGAGATATGCCAGTTTCTGACAATTAATGAAGTACTCACAGCCTTAGATATTTTGTATGACTTATCTATGCTGATGTTCAGGCCTACATTTGGATTTCCAGAATCAAAGTTGCCTACCCCCTTTCTAAGGTTTTAAACCTAAGCTCTAGTTCTAGAATATCTCTTTCCGTGAAAAAGATGCCTTTCTATATTATGTTTAATCGCTTGTATTCCACCCATTATACATAACAGAAGATACTTAAATTAGTTTGAATACAACTTTTGTTAAAAAAAGTTTTAAAACCTCTAAAGACTCGTTCAAGAGATTCCCTTTCTAATACTTTTACATTCTCCAGTAATTATTTGGTTCTCTGCTACTAAAAGTGGCAAACAGAGATGGTCAACCATAGACTACTGTGTCTGGCGCAGGATGTATTCAATACATTTATAATCTTTCCAGTACATGCTCAAACAATAAGTGTGATGACACCAGTAATATAAGCATTTTTTAGTCACATTAAATTCCCCTAACATTTAAAAACGTAGCTCGTAACGTAACACGCAAAATTGACGCTATTAAATTGGCCTCTTAAACTAGTCCTTTAACGACTTGCGCGGTAGGAGCGAGAAAACCCTACGGTCGTGAGAATTTGACTTGCGAGCACGCAAATCTTTTGATCTGACAAGCCCGTAACCATTACTTTCCAATTGTGCTATTAAATTGCATCGAAATCACTGGCGTTCAGCCCCATAACTCCCAAATGGAGCCAAAAAGGCAAGGGGGGTAAAGTCTAATCTGTAGCACTTTAAATGCAAATATATACACACTACTGTACTTTTCTCAACAGGGTGTTAGGTCTTAGAATTAATAGCACAACATTCTCAAGCTTGCAAATCGGCCACATAAAATACTTTATCTCATGATTAATTTCTGTGTTATATCGATCCCTGCAATCAATGTGTTATACGTATAATGGAACTTGCATGTAATAGAATATCCTATTTACAGCTTTATCAATATTGCATTACATCTGGAATGTGGGTCCGATCAAAACTCGTAATTGAACCCTGTAAGACTTTGAAAACCCACCTCCATTTTCCAGTGATGTAATGCTGACGATCTTTGTTTCCATTGGCTCCATCTAAACCCGTAACTACAAGTTTGACTAATTGATGACGTTCACGGCCGCACATCCAACGAGCGACAAGGTTTGACACCAATTTCCATGTTCCAAAATCCATGCTCCGTAAATTGGCCAAATTTCCAGCCTGCAGCCGTTTAACGTGGCTATATGTGTAGCAGTGATTTTATCTAATACCATACTTTAACCAATATATGAAATCATTATTTTTCTTTTTCCTTTTATAAATAAACTATAATTGAAAACCATAGATCTAAAAATACAAGCATTAAATTTCAAGTAAGTAAATACAAAAACAAAGTGTCAGTTTACCATGTGAAATTAGAGAGCATATGAATTAAACAAATGTTTCTCATGAATATTTTAGCTCAATGACATATTATGTTTTGAAACTTATCGCTGACAATATAATAGTGACAGGTTGGAAAGCAAATATATAACTAAAGAGAATATGGTATTAAAGTATCCTAACTTAAAGCAGTACAAAAATAAATATATATTGCAATAAAAGCTTATATCTCAATGTGAAGAGATATGTAATTTTCACATAGCCACTGTTATGTAGTACTGACTCTCGGCTGCATATTATTGAAAATAGTTTTAAATACATACTGTATATGTCAACTATAATGATAATATGCATTATATGTCCACAATCATTTGTATTTATGTGTCTCTATTCAAAAAGGAACATACTGTATTTACAATATGAAGAAATCAACAAAATAACATAAGCACTCAGCATTGTATCAAAGGAAGATGGA
Source organism: Discoglossus pictus (assembly GCA_027410445.1). Taxonomy (NCBI): domain Eukaryota; kingdom Metazoa; phylum Chordata; class Amphibia; order Anura; family Alytidae; genus Discoglossus; species Discoglossus pictus. The sequence continues at coordinate 335,498,359 of CM050167.1, forward strand.
TCACAAAAACAAAATATGTAATTTTATTCAAATTAGTAACACAAAACACATACAAGTGATGCATACCAAACAAACTTCTCTAATAGAGATCAATGTAAATTGAAATAATCTGTTCCGAACCCCAGAAATTTCACATTTTAGTTTGAACTGATGGTGTTTCTTGATACAAAACCTTAAAACTAAACAGGCCTAAAAAAACAATAATTACATGAAATAAAATATAATTTAACTTTATTTCAACTGTATTGAGAGGACTTGAGGGCCAATGGGATGGTGGCAATGCAGAGGAGGAGAATAGAAATTATTATAAATTATTATTACTATTATTATTATTATTATTATTATTATTATTATTATTATCATTATTTGTAAAGCGCCAACATATTCTGTAGCGCTATACATGGGTTAAGTAACACCTTAAAAAGAATGGAGGGCCCTATTTTTGAGTTTAAAATCAAATGTACATAGTGCTTGTTTCCAATGCACCGACACAAGATCCTTACTCTTCAGCCCTGGAAAAGCAAGCACTTCCATGTTGATTGAAGAATCTATTTTCTTCTTGCTTGACTTCTTGTTCCTTATGAGGAAATGGACTGCACATAAAAATCCTGCCACTCTAAAAAATCAGTTTCTTCTCCTCCTAGGAGCTCTCATGCCTACTAACATTTTTCCAACCTCGCCTTATATATTCATTTTGGGGAGTCCGATTGGCAGAAATATGTGTCAATCGTATTTCACTCAATCAGAATAGAGTATTTGAATTACTCCGACCCCATTTCTAATTGGGTAAAATATTTTAATTCAATCATAAATGGGGTAGTGTTTAACATGTAGGGTCCATAGGGACCCTATGCGAATGGGTTAAAGTTTGATGCCTCAGTACAGGAAGTGGCAGAAGGGAGTCCAGTGGCCCCAATGTATTGATGAGGGAATGATGGGGGAATCTGGGGGATACTCTGTCTCATAAGAGGTAGTGGGTATTGAGGGGCAAATCCCTTGGGATAGGGTGTCTCATAGTTGTAGTAGGTGTTGAGGGGAAACTTTGGATATACCTTGTCTCACAGAGGGTAGTGGCAACTCTTTTATAGCATCCATTTTAGGCAAATCAAGCTTCTTTGAGATATTATTCTGCTTCTATAGGAGTTTGAATAAACTCAGTAACTTTTTAATACTTTTAGGCACTGTGAGGATTTTTTGAGTAAATGTTTGAAAGCTCAGATATTGTTACAGCAGGCATAGGATAGCGATCTAGAAATATAGGACAGATACTTGGGATTTACTATATTGTAGATATTAAGAGCACTGTGATGTCATTTCTGAGAGGTAGATTTACATATGTGTTGTGATATCTCTGTAGGGTCTTACAAGTTATCTTTGCTCTGATCTTTTCTTAAGGGAACCATGGAAAGGAGGTCAAAAACATTAAGTGGCTAATTCTGGCCACTTTATCACTTAAAGTTTTTTTTCAGGTAAATGTTTGCCAGTTCCTATGTGAAATTAGAGGAATCTAGATTCAAGTGCCTATGCCACACATGATGGATTCTCGCAATGCCGGAGTGTCTGTTTCGTAGACTCTCAGTGATCAAGCAGTATACTACTCCTAGCACAGAGTTACCGAACTGAGAAGGATTGTTCTAAGTTTGGAGTTTGTAAACTTCTAGAAAGTTTAGAGGGTATAAGGGATGAATTAACAACTCCTAGGGGAGGAGATGAGGGGAGGGGTAGTATAGTCAATAGGGAGGTAGTACTAAGTAACTCAAATACAGTGGCAGGCACTTCAGAACTACAGACTCATAACCTAATGTGTATGCTTGCTAATGCCAGAAGCTTGCCAGGAAAAATGAGAGAGTTAGAATTATTAGCAATTAATGAAAAATGGGATTTAATAGGCATTACCGAAACGTGATGGGATGAATCTCATTACTGGACTGTTAATCTGGATGGTTATAACCTATTTAGGAAAGTTAGAGGCAATGGTAAAATAGGAGGAGGGATTTGTCTGTATGTTAAGCCTGATTTTAAGGCTATAGTCAGAGAAGATAATTATGGTGGACCTAGTGATAAAGTTGAATGTTTGTGGGTAGAGTTAAATAGTGGAGCAGCAAATTCCAAAAGAATATTAGTAGGAGTATGCTATAACCTCCCAAATATAGTTGAAAGTTAGGAAATACAATTATTGTTACAGATTGGAAATGCAGCTAAGCATGGGCAAGTTCTAATAATGGGAGATTTTAACTACCCTGAAATAAACTGGATAAATGAGACCAGCAGTTCGGCTAATGGGGGAAGGTTCTTGAGTGCTCTCAGGGATCATTATCTGGCCCAGGTTATACAAGAGCCTACTAGATATGAAGCTATCTTAGACTTAGTCATCACAAATAATATTGATATAGTAACAAATGTTGGAATAGGGCAACCTTTGGGAAACAGTGATCACAACAAAGTCTCATTTGAGATTGAATTAAAAAAACAAAATTTTAAGGGGCCAACAAAAACTCTTAATTTTAAAAGGGCAGATTTTAACGGTCTAAGGGCAGCAATACAAAGTATAGACTGGGACAGAGAACTGATAGGTAAAAACACTGAACATAAATGGACAACATTTAAATCCTTACTTAATATACATACACATTGGTATATACCATGTGGGAATAAAAGTAAAAGGAGTAAATCCCATCCAATGTGGCTTAACATTGTTTTAAAGATCAAGATACGGAGTAAAAAACAGGCATTAAAATTATACAAACAAAAGGGGACAAAGACTGCTTTACGCGAGTACAAGGAAATCAACAAGGCTTGCAAAAGAGCTAAACTAGAAAATGAAAAATGAATTGCAAAAGAGAGTAAGACTAACCCTAAAATATTTTTTAACTATATTAATGGGAAGAAGGCGAGGAAGGAAGCTATAGGAACATTACAATGTGACACAGGCCTTCTGAAAATTAGTGACCAGGAAAAGGCAGATGAGCTAAATAGGTTCTTTTCTTCAGTATATACAAGGGAGGTACCAGTGGATGAGACACTGCAACACTACCTTTGCCAAATAATTGGTTAACAGAGTGAGTAATCCAAAAGAGGTTGGAAAAAATACATGTTAAAAATACATAAAGCCTCGAGTCCTGATGGAATATATCCATGGGTACTGAGGGAACTGGGTTCTGTAATAGCCAAACCATTATATTTAATTTTTCAAGATTCACTCAACACATGGTCTCTACCAGATGACTGGAGAAAAGCAGTTGTGATACCTATATTTAAAAAGCGAGCAAGAGTAAATCCGGGGAATTATAGACCAGTGAGCCTCACTTCTGTAGTGGGGAAGCTTTTAGAAGGGTTAATAAGGGATAATATACAAGAATATGTCTATTTGAACAGAATTATAAGTAAGAGTCAACATGGATTTATGAGGGATAGGTCATGTCAAACAAATTTAATTAGTTTCTATGAGGAGGTTAGTAGGAACCTGGATCAAGGCAACTCAGTTGATGTAGTCTTTTTGGATTTTGCAAAGGCTTTTGATACAGTGCCACATGGGAGACTATTGCGCAAACTAAGAGATACAGGAATTGCAGTAAATATCTGCTCATGGATTGAGAGCTGGTTAAAAGGGAGGAAGCAAAGGGTTGTTGTAAATGGAACAAACTCTCATTGGACTAATGTGGTAAGTGGGGTTCCTCGGGGTTCACTGTTAGGTCCTCTCCTTTTTAACATATTTATTAATGACTTATACGTGGGATTGGAGTGTGGTGTCTCCATTTTCGCTGAGGACATGAAGTTGTGCAAGGTAATTCAATCAGATAATTAAGTGCTTTCCCTCCAAAGGGATTTACATAAAATTGAGGAATGGGCATCTAAATGGCAGGTGAGATTTTATACTAATAAATGTAAAGTTATGCATCTGTGAAGGAACAATAGCCATGCAATTAATAATCTTAATGCAGCAAATCTATTGAAATTGATTTGGGAGTGCTTGTGGACAACCATCTAGGTAACAGTGCTCAAAGACAAATATAATATTTGCATGTATTAAGAAGGGTATATGAAGCAAGGGAAGCAAATATAATTCTGCCACTATACAAATCTCTAGTACGCCCTCATTTGGAATATGGAATTCAATTTTGGGCACCACTTCATAAAAACAAAATTTTAGAGCTGAAAAAGGTACAGAGGAGGGCAACAAAACTAATAAGGGGAATGGAGGGGCTAAGTTATGAAGAAAGACTAACCAAAAATAAACTTATTTTCTCTAGAACAAAAGGCGTCTAAGAGGAAATATGATTACCTTATATAAATACATCCAGGGTCAGTATAAAGATTTGTCAAGTGAGCTTTTTGTGCCAAGAAGTTTTCAACTGTCAAGAGGTAAAAAGATTCCACCTTAAAGAAGGAAAAGGGTTCTTTGCAGTAAGGGTGGTTAATCTGTGGAATTCTCTACCAGAGGAGGTAACAGAGGATTCCATAGATAACTTTAAAAGGGGACTGGATTTATTTCTAAATAAAAAGGGAATTCAGGGTTATCATGGATAATTAGAGAAACAGTATTGCTCCAGGGAGAAATCCGATCGCCACGATCTGGGGTCAGGAAGGAATTCATTTTTTTTTTTCCTTTGCAACGTTTGGCTAAGTCTCACTTGTTTTTTTTTTCTGTTTGCCTTCCTCTGGATTAATTAATAAGTAAAAATTAAATAACAAATAAATAATTAAATAATTGATTAATAATTAATTAACAACTAATTAATTAATATTTAATCCGCATATTGCGAATCAGAGGAGATCTTAAAAGGTTGAACTTGAGGACTGAAAGTCTTTTTTCAACCTTAATTACTATGTAACTATGTAACTATGTAACTATGTACTGTAACTATTCAAGTTTTTTTTAACTTTTATTCATCTGCAATATGAGTATGTTTTATAGTACAATATTCATTATTATTATATTTATTTTGTAAATTAATTTTAAATGCAGTTATATATTTTGTTTTTTTTATTCATTTTCTTTTGATACATTGTTGAGGGATTGTTTTACTATATATATTTTGTTGTGTATGTAGAGATGAAGTATTTTTCCAAGCAGTTCTTAAATGCATCTATTGGGAGATTATTATCTATTAAGGAGACATTATTTGGACTTTTTGACCTCCATTCTATTGCTCCCATAAGAACTCCTGTAAGGCTGAACTGCGCCTACGGAAGATGTGAAAAGCAAACCTTGCAAAATGTACTAACTCACACCCAGGGGGTTTGCCCGAAGCTCTCTAGCTCTAACGTGTGCTAACAGCCTGCCTAAGTATATGCATTGGAGACTTCAAGTCTCATCTCAGTAATGTGGTATCAACTAACATGAACAAACTACACTAGCCCAAACATCCCCCCTTATTCCTACCTAGCCATATAAACTTCTTGCATAGCACAGAAGGAAGTAATTATAAAAACTGATACGGGGGTTATGACCTGCTACCTCAATTGATCCTGGGTATTACCCAGGTTTACCCCAACTAAAGTATAACCATGGGCATCTATAATGACGCCCATAGCACCAAATATTAACCATGGGGGTTAATAAGTAATTAATGTGGAGGCATATAACATATTTAGGTGCAATAGGGAAAACAGTAGAAGTTTGTCTTTTTAGTTTGTTGCTCCTTTAGGCCTAGATCACAGTGCTAAGGATACATTTATCAACAGATTTCCCACATGAAATTTAATGAGGCAATCATGCATTGGATAAAAAAGTTTGGAAGTGTGTATTCTGCCTACTGACTATTTGTATACAGTTGGAGAAAGAATGACTTAATTTTTAATATAATAAACAGTGTATGGTCAAACCTATCCTCAAAAAAGTTTTTCTGTGGTTCTACCTGCTTCTCAAACCATCGCCCTTTATACCTGCTTCATTTTGCTTCTAAACTTCTGGAAATACTGGTTTTCCCACACTATTTTTTCTAAGGTCTAACACTCTTCTCAACCCTCTATAGTCTGACTTCGGTTCCTGTCACTCCACAGAAATAGCTATGACAAATTCAGCCAGTCTGTCTTGGGCCAATTACTATTTTCTGTTTCTTGGTGAGCTTGTCACATCCTTTGGTTTCAGATACCATTCTCTATAATGTTTACACACAACTTTACACACACATACCCTCTAACTTTCCAGAGAAGGTAAAAGAATGTTTCAGTGTAGTTAGAACTTGATTGGCCTTGCGTTGTGTGAGACTTAACATGGCAAAAATACAGCTCCAAATATTTTCTCCAAAACTTCCTATTATTCCATTCCTTATCAAGGGACAATGACAAAATTATTTGTTCAGTAGATAAAGCACAGTGCTTAGGTGTCATACTTGATTCACCCCAAACATTCTCCTCTGACATCAAATCCATTGCAAAAACATATCATTGTTTTCTATGGAAATGTAGCAAAGATAAGCCTTCCTCTCCAAAGCTAAAATACCTCAATTGGCTAGACTAGCCTATAATATCTCCTTCTTTGCTTCAAGGCTATTCACACATTAGCTCCTCCTTATATCTCCCTATATCTCTCCTCATTGTTCGCAATACACCAGCTCATCTTCTTTGCTCAGCACAGGAATGTTTTCTCACTGTTCTATTCAATTCTAGAGATCCCTCTTGGATAACACCTTTCTCACTAGAAGCCCTGCACCTCTCAAAAGCACTGCCACCTAATATCAGAGAAATGTCTTCTCACCGCTTTTAATGTTCAGCTTAAAAATCAACTCTTTAAACATTATTTTAAACAGCACCCTTAGCGAATGCAGTTGGAGTTTCTTTGTAGCATCAACCTGCACTTACTCTTTATCTTAATGTGTCTGATTTTCTCTTTCCCCATATAAGTCGATTCTAAGTTCTTTGGGGCAGACACTATGTAAAATGTTGTTATGTGTGTTTTTTTATACCTTGTCTCTTTATAGCATTGAGCACATTGTTGCTATATGGATAGAGGTGCAAAAATACAATAACAATTAGTCGAGAACATTTACGTTTTTGCTAAATAACCACACCTATGAGCACATACCATGTATAATAAATAAGTACACCAAAACTCATGTGCATTAAAAATTATTTAAAAAAAAATCAAAATAATGAATAAAAAGCTAGCATAAAAATTATACAAGGAGGAGGAAACAGAGGGGACAGTAACAGCCTTACATGTTTACAAGGAATATAAAATAAAATATTCTAGGGAAAAAAAACTGGATTGGCTTAAATAGAAAATTAAATGCTGGAATCTTAAAATGTGAAACAAGTAGACTTATTAACAGGAAAAGACAAAGGAAATAAATCATTTTTTGTTAAACAAGGAAGCTTAATGGTAGAAGACAAAAAAAAAATGTCCCTATGGAATACATCAAAGACTACTGGGAGAACTAGATAATGGCCAATCCTTTATGTATAATTTTTCAAGACTTGCTCTCCACAGGACCAGTAACAGAGGACTGAGAAAAATCAATTCTGATACCAGTATTTAAAAATGTAGCCAGAACAAATCCAGAGAGCTATAGGTTGGTAAGCCTCACCTCAGTAGCAGTAAAACACTTAGAAGGGTTGCAAATTACTGGTATTCTGTCATATATGCATGTACATAGGAGAATACAGTATGAGCATGGATAGATACTATCAAATTGAAATAATTAGTTTCTATGAGGAGTTAAGTAAGAAGGCAATTCGGTTAATGTGTCAATTTGTCTATTTGGATTTAGCAAAGCCTTTTGATACAGTGCAACATGACATGGGAATTGTTTTAAATATTTGCACATAGATAAAAAAAAACTGGCTAAAAGACTGGGAACAAAGGGTTGTGAAAAGAACATACTTGGATTGTCTTATGTCTCAATGTTCAGTACTCTGCCTTCATTTTTTAAATGCATTTAATAACAATTTAGTAGTAGGACTGGAGAGTAATGTTCCCTAATTTACAATTCACAAAATGCAAAAAAATCAAGGGAGGTCTAAAAAAGTTAAATTTGATGACCTAAAGGTCTTTTTTTCAACTATATTTATTATGTTACAATGTCTGACAGCAAGCAACTAAGGTTGACATGGCAAACCAAAAAAAACTAATTCACACATCCAAGCATCAGATAGGCAGAATATGTCTGTTGCTACCCAGGCCAAACTCTGTCAATGCTGTAGCAATACAGCAGGGAGTGTCTGGAAGTGCTTTCCCTAGTGTGGTTGTGTGTGAAAATGGCAGGGTGGCATGTCACGGAATGTCCAAGTTTCCAAAAATGCATTTAGGAATCATATAGTAGTATCCGTCAAAATCTCGACCACCCAGCCCAATCCTGCAGCTACAGCAGTGACCCATTATACTGCACTTCCTCCTTAAATCCATACAAAAAAAATGTCAAGGCAACTTGGTATTGGGGAAAGCCTTGCTGTGTTGGCAGTAACTGTTGCAATTCTTTGGTCCCAGTAGATGTATGAATGTCCAACCAACTGGACATTTAAGATTAGACTGTGTATTACCAATAACTGCCTGTCTGCTGACCAAGTTTTCTTTTGTTAGGTCTGACATAGAAATGAAAATGGCAATGTATCTCCAATTTGTTTTATGGACTAACTGGGCCACCTCGATTGCAGTGTCTTTTTTGGAAGAAATTAATAGCCTGAACACAAATTAAAATAGTTAAGAAACCATGCAAACTGTGACCCTTTTCCTACAATATTGGGGATTCCATCCCTGTTGCCTAGGTATCTATATAATTAGTCTTAAAGTTAGTATGTAAACCAAAAAAGAACTTCTTAATTGGATGAACTAATGCACAGTCAAATTACGGTTAAACAACACTCATCACTCATGAGAGATGTGGATTACCGGTTATATGTATAGTATGTACAACTTATGGACATACTTTTGATGTGTGACAAGTATGAACCCCTCAGCACAATATAAGATCTATGATAACTGAATTCTGTATTACCCGGATACAATATATAGGATATTTTTTATATCAGCAGACTTCAGGTGGATCAGTAATGCATTTTTTTGTATTTTATACAGGGTATGTTCTGGTGATATTTTAAGAAATAATAATAAAGTTTTTCATTTTATGTATGAAGTTTATGCCTCTTTCTTAGAAGTAACGTTTCTGTTTTTTTTTTGTTTTTTTTAAAGAAATTATGTCTGCCTCCAGTAATCCTAGCCTGCTAAAAATACAAATATTTGTCAACTGTGTGTACGGGAAATGGAATAACAATGTTAAATATTTACGTATTTATAGGCAGCCAGCCTCCATTGGTCTCATTCTCAGGAAGACTCTGACACAAGAATAATTGCAACAGATAATTCCCAAATATAACTTACCTTTGCCAAGTCTGTCTGTCTTTGTGTGTAATGATCACACCACTAACCTCTCACCCAGGTCTGACATTCTGAATACCAAGTTTAACCACTGACCATTGGCCACAACCCGCCACCCACACACACACACAGTAGCAGAGTTCTGCAAAAGAGACAGAGAGAAAGGGCTATTTTGAAAAGCAAATATTCATACTGGGATGTCTATAATAATAGAGCAGGAGAAGTAGGATACCTACTACCTTACTGTATCACACCTTTTTTAATTTTTACCCCTCAGACACCATTAAATATTGTGTTCCTTTTTTAAGCCTTTGCAGCTTAAAATTTTTCATCCTTTGAGCCTCCAGCCAATCCAACCAGGTCATTCCATTCAGCCTTTCAGCCCAGTATATAGTCCAACTATATAGTAGGGGCTACCATTTGTTGCAATCAGTAAACTGATCTGATGGTTCCAAGTTCCCATAACACTCCCGGGAACTCCACGCCTGTGGAGTCAACTGCTGGAACCATTGTTCTGAACACCTCACACTGGAAATGAAAGCATCATCCTGGTACATATTAAGCTGTGCACCAAATATTCAAATGTAGGCATGTAAGAACCTATCAACAGAGAAAAGGCTGAAAATTGGTTAATCACCGTGACCACACCTAAATTGTCAAAATAAAACACTATCTCTGAAGTCCTGGTCACAAAGAACCTAACAAGAGTGACTGGGAGAAGATCTAAGGATATCAAGGTGTTTTTAAAGTCCTCAGTCACTGATTGAAGTGGCTATGGTGGCCCTCACACCACCTACCTGGGAAATAAATACTGTTTCATCTATAAATCGAGTTGACAGTATAAATGATCTGACATTGTAGGAGTACAAGAAGCCAACCCATATGAACAATTCCTCCCTCATAAATACAGATACAAGCAGCCTCCTACAGAAAATCGGGATCATCATCAAAGCTAAACTTACTCAAAATGGACTGGAGTTTGTAAATGGACATTTTCCTCACCCTCATCAGAACCTCAAGTTCCAATCTTGTCTTTAAATAATATGCATTCCATTGTCACCATATGTATGGTGATGCTGAGAAAGCTCAAACTGAGTCTTTCTGTAATCTGTGTGGACACTGAAGGAAATATTCACATTTTGAAACATGGAGAGGAGTTACTCACATGTATATCGGAGCTGTCAGCAGTCCCTGAGCAGTAAAGTGGAGGAGCCCCTATGAGTGTAGGCACACAGCCATTTTTCCCTTTTCTGTGTGTCTCCATCTCTATCTTGCTGTGTCAGCATTGCCATTTGTGCCATTTTTAAAACATAGCTATTCATGCACCCACGTAGTATTACGTAGTATTATTATATTACTTATTAAATACATTTGATGGTGGGCCGTAATTTTTATATTTTTCTATGGGAGGGTATAAAGCATATGGTACACGAACACATATCATTATCACTTCAACCATAATTATAATATAAACATATATATATATATATATATATATATATAACTGCTTATTCACCAATAATTATAATACAAATACATAAATATTTAAGCAGAATCAACTATAATTAATCAAATGCACACATGTTCAGCAAGAGTTACCTATAAGTAGCATAAGAATATAAATGTACAGATAAATAGATAAATAAATATTAACCCAGCAATATCTATATCATATAGTATTAATAGGCATTAAGACAGCAACCTATCTCTAAGAATAAATACTATTGAGGAGCTACTTTCTGTGTAAACTTACTTACTACTTCTGCTCAACTGGTGCAGTTTCTGCCCTTTTTCTACACTTTGCAGGAAACACAGGAGATGAGAAAGTGATCAGTGACAACTCTTTACTGTACTCTAGTTTCAGTGGCCAGTCCGTGAACTGGAGCATTTAGTTTTAAGTTAAAAAAACAGACACCCTTCACAGGGAGGTGCCCTTCGACAGCTGCCTAGTCTGCCTAATGGGTAATCTGGCCATGGTTGTCAGGCCCACAAATTGGATTTCACCTACTATGATCTCAATAATATGAGCTGCCTCATCCACTGACAGATTGCATTGCCTTAGTAACAGCAGCAATTCCTTAAGGATGCCATGAATCTGCACTGGTGTGCACTACCTAACAAACGGTGGGAGGTATTTCTACTGCCCTATTGAAGCCCACCTGTGGCAGTGTGTTTATGTAAGTTGACCTTTAGGTGTGGTAGGCTCCAAAAATGTAGTAACTTTTTCTGTTGGCCCATGTTGTTATCTTGGAGCAGCCTCCTTGGTGCTAAAGAGGGAGAACGGTTCCAGATATGCTCTCATTGCTGCAACATAGGAGACCTTCTGCCAGTACAAGAACAGTGATGTCAGCTTCTGCATGTAGAATGAGTCCGAGCTGCAAAAAACATAAGACCTGTCATGAATATGCTTGATATATGTTTTGGCAGCTTTAGTTGATGATGATGCCAATGTCTACAATGTAGCGAGTTTTGTCCCCTAGCATGCCTAGCCTTTTCCAATGAACTCTCAGATTTCTAAGGAAACTGGTTCTAGCTGTGCCTTGGTTACTGCGTCCAACCATCATAATTTTATCATAGGCTATTGACGGAATAGCCATGGCATTAAAAGGGATGAAAGCTGAACTGTAGCTTTCATCTGCAGTTTCTCCCCCTACTCAATGCCCTACACACTTTCCTGATGCACAATGGGGCTGCAATGATAAAGGTAGTTAAGGCCTACCTCTATTGACGTGACAGTAGTAAAAAGAAAAAGGACTATAATTTGTGCTAACCCAAAATTATTTTGTTCTTCTGGGCAACTGTTCTTGAAAACAGCTTGAATGGAGTCATCTTCAATGACAGCATCCACTATCATGTGCGTGACACGGATAGATAGCAAGTAACTACATTGGTGACCTGCATCCATTCAAGATGGAGAGGGGCAGTTTTATGGGAACTTTCCCTACCCTCTTATTCCCCAGGATGGAATGTGTATTCAAATTAGGTGGACTTTTTAGGATAGCTAGCATGACAGCGTCTGAAGGCAGCAGTCCTGTTGGAGGCCCCCAAATTTTCCCCTGTATTAGATTTGTTGTAATATCCACTGATTATGATGTAAGTCATCAGCAGGCCAGGAGTCACAGTGTGGCAGAAGTCTCAGGTCTGATCCAGCATTCGATCCAACAAGAGGACAGCAGAAATGTCCTCTGCAGACCCTGGACAGGAGCAGACATGTCAGTGAAAGTGGGTTAAGTGAGTGTGTAGAGTGGGTATCTGACGAAAAGAGATAAAATATAAATGGAAATTAAGTAAAAGGGAAGGGTTGTAAAAAAAGAAAAAACTGGAGGTAAGAAAATATGAAAAAAAAGCACAAGCTAAAAGGACAGGGGGCATGTAGACGTCTCATCCAAAATTATATATATCCAAACATAGCATGAACTCATATGCTTGCCATTCCCAGGGCAAATATCCCTCATGCAATCCAAATTGTGTAGGCTGCCTACTAGGGGATAAATGAGTTAAACATTGAGTTGCTATGGAGCCTATTTATCAAACAGAGTAAAATAAAGTTTGTGTAATCCTGATACATAGTTTCCATAGAAGATTTAGGAAATTGCGATATTGTCACTCCACTTACTCTTTTTATTCTTCTAAATGCCTCTTTTAACCCATTTTGATGACAAAAATTGTGTCCATTGATCATGTTGTCATGTAATTGTGTCATAACGTACTGTATATGGATTATCTCCTGACACATAGAAGCATTGCCACTGGTGTAAACCACAGTATTCATCTGCAACACAGCCAAAATAGTTTAAACAAGGTAAACTATATATCACAGTATTCAACAGCAAGACAACCAAAAGAGTTTCAACAAGGTAAACTATAAAATTATGTCAAAGTGTGACTTAAAGGTTTCAAGTATTCCTAGTATACTCATATGACAATCCTGTGGATTAAATTTCCATATTTAACATCCAGGCAAAAATGTACACAATAAATATGCCTAGCAGTTCTTATCTACTATAAAAATCTGTCACTGTCAAGAATTAACCTGCACATGTAGATAGCAGGATCTCTATTGCTGAGAGCATCTACAGGCAAATCCACAGGCAGGAAATTACTTGGAGCTGACAGAAACTAAGAACTGGAGTAAGTAGGTACTGACTTTGTACCCACACAGGATAGTCTGATACTGACCAGTTTTTGCCTTGAATTTAACCCATGTATTTCTCTAGGCAATATGTTGGCACGTTACAAATAAACCATAATAAATAATACTGAGTGAATCTGAGGACTGTAGTAAGTAGAAACTAGATTTGTACACACCCGTGGCATTGGACCCCATTGTGCCCCTCCTCCAACAGCTCTTTTCACTACCCGGGCCCTCCTACTAAATGAACCAACGGGCCTTTACACCACCACCTCCTCCTTCCATCAGCGCCACAACCTGGCTCCCACCACGACCAGGCCCACCACCACCACCACTTAGAAGCCAGGCTCCAGCCACCACCTCCTCAACCAGACATGACCACACAGAGTGGATCTCTGTCCCAAGGTCCACCATCGGTGGCTGCAGATGGGGGAGATGTTGGTCCTGATGTGGCAGTTTGTAGAAAGTAATCGGGGATCCAGGCCAGTATCTCCTCCAACCAGGCCTCCAAAGACAGTAGTCTACAGAGGCTCTATAGGATGGTGAGCAGGTGTTACCTCATGGTGGAGTCATACCTGGCAGGCTGCTACATTCATCGAATAACCAGAGCGCACTCATTCAACTGAACATTGATGCCACCTAGTGCACTTTGGTTCCTAGCACCGCCTCCTCCACCCCGGAGGCCTCCCCCACAACCGCAGCCTGGGCACTCCTCACCTCCATCAATGCCTCCGCCACCTCCCAAAAATGTTGCTCACACAATTTTAATTTAATCATCCAGAATTATAAGACATGACTGTTGTTAGCATATATTTAGAACAATACAGCTATGGCAGTGGACTTGCAAAGTCTCACAATGGCATGTTAATCAAAAGCAGCATTAATACATGCACTAATGAAGCATGTCATCCTCTCCTCAGTATCAATAATACAACAGATACTTGTGTCTTATGTAAGTAACACTGATTATGGCTGGTGACCTTTATGTTCTGTCTGGCTAGGTTAGGTGGCTTTGTTTTCCCAACATATGATATAACGTGAATCCTTAACAATATGATAACACCTGTATAACAGATGAATGTGAAATCAATGTTGCTAATAAATATCAGATGGAGATAGAGATAGTACTCTTGGACCACTGACTGTGGGCACAGCTAAGCATCCATTGTGAGAAGACACATCATTATTAATGGTCATGGCTAGGGATTTATCATGACATCTAGCTAATGGTTAATAATGATTGCAGATGAAAATCAGATCAGTTGGTATATTGTTATAGTTACAGTATTTAGCACTGTTCTGCGCATGCAGTTTTTTTTTTTTTTTTATACTCCTCTGCCGTTTTCAGGTTTTGACCAACTTTTTTTCAGATTGTTTTGGGAACACACTGTATGTGTGTACCTGGATTGGATTACATAGTTCAGATGTTTATGCATCTGTTTAATGGAGCAGATGAAGACCAGATGTAGGCGCTATGCGCATTACTGATTACTTCTATTCAATGGAGTGATGTATGATGACATCTGTATTCATCAGATTCTGGTTGCCACATCATAATTATTATACAGTATTACATTTAACCCTTTAGCTTTCCCCTTTTTACAAAACAGCCTCTTGTCCTTCTAGTATCCACCCACACCGCACCCATGATATTAATGTTGTATACATTTCTGAGTGTGCTCTGTGTTTATAATAAAGTTTTGTTATACCGTTATCACTGTTTCTGTGTGTTTTTAATGGTTAAGGTTTTGGGACATCAACATACATAAGAGTTATTTAACTATCATATATATGTACAGCGATTATCTTCCTGTATACCCAAGTGTGGAACGTCTCCATTAATAGATGTAATCTATCCCTGTTGTACAGTAACCTAAGCATCAGGGGAAGTTATCTTTTCCTGGGATGTTGACCTTATGGAATAGTGATGTCCCGAACAGTTCGCCGGAGAACTATTTGCGGCAATTTTCACATGTTCGCGTACGCATTGAACAGCGAACACATGCACTTTTCGGTCCGCCCCCTATTCTTTATCATTGAGGAAACTTTGACCCTGCACCTTACAGTCAGCAGACACATTCCAGCCAATCAGCAGCATACACTCCCTTCCAGGGCCTTCCATCTGAAGGACAACCTCCATTTTAAAATCATTCTGAAGCTACATTCGTTGAGAAAGGACATATATTCTACCTGCTGATGATTTAATAGGGAAATAGATAACCAGGCTGTGTATTAAGCTTTCACTACACACCTGAAGGACTCATTTGATATCTGCTGCAAGGACAGCAACCCAAAAAGCCCTTTTTAGGGCTAGAACATCATTTATTTTATTTTATTATTTTTTTCTGTGTAATCTAATTGCATATGCCTGCCTGCTAGCGTGTGTGTGAGGCCTATTGCATCTGCCAACTTTTGCCAGTGCACAGTGACACTCATATCTGGTGCAACCGTAGTGTACCGTGGCATAAAATAACCCTTTTTTGACTGTAATCAATTGAATATCAATTGCCTGCCTACAGGCGTGTCTGTGAAGCCTATTGCATCTACTCTGCCAACTTTTGCCAGTGCACAGTGACACTTATATCTAGTGCAACCGTAGTGTACAGTGACATAAAACAACCCTTTTTTGACTGTAATCGATTGAATATCAGTTGCCTGCCTACAGGCGTGTGTGTGAAGCCTATTGCATCTACTCTGACAACTTTTGCCAGTGCACAGTGACACTCATATCTAGTGCAACCGTAGTGTACAGTGACATAAAACAACACTTTTTTGACTGTAATCGATTGAATATCAGTTGCCTGCCTACAGGCGTGTGTGTGAAGCCTATTGCATCTATTCTGACAACTTTTGCCAATGCACAGTGACACTCATATCTGGTGGCACCTTAGATTGCACGTGCAGTGCCCCAAATTTGAAGTAGGAGGTCCGACCAAGCATCTTTTTCCATCTCCCTGGTCCAAAAATCAATGCCATATACCCGTCCCCTAATAGTGGACGTAACAGGGATTAAACCGATAGGACTAGTACTACTTAACAGTACACACCTTATAATAACGCAGACAGAGGCAACGCAGAGAGAGGAGTCTGAAGAAGAGGAGTCAGAGGAGAAAGGTGGCTTTGAGGAGGTGGAAGACCAAACACAGCAGGCGTCCCAGGGGGCTTGTTGTCACCTTTCGGGGACCCTTGGTGGCTGGGTGGAGGAAGAGACCTTCAATGACATCAGTGAGGACAAGGAACGGGAAATGGCTAGCTTGGTATCCAAGCTTGTGCAAATGGGGAGTTTGCGGTTTTGCAATGGGACTGTTTGCGGTTGTTTGCAGTGCATTAAACGGGGATATTGGTCTGTACTGTGAAGTGGGTGTAACCCTTACACTACCTGATCGATACATACCTGATGTTTTAAAGCATGTTTTTCCAAACAATTTAGGAATGTTAGGTGATTTATGCCCTTTATGGCTTAAAACCAGACTCTGCATCAACTATGTAATTTTCCTTGGGAGTTTTGCCATGGATCCCCCTCCGGCATGCCACAGTCCAGGTGTTAGTCCCCTTGAATCAACTTTCCCATCACTATTGTGGCCAGAAAGAGTCCCTGTGGGTTTTCAAATTCGACTGCCCATTGAAGTCTATGGCGGTTTGCCGTTGTTCGTCCGTTCGCGAACATTTGATGGAATTCGAGTCCGCGATTCGCGAACCGAAAATTTGATGTTCGCGACATCACTATTATGGAAGTATGTCAATTAGGACAATACTGGAGACCCTCTATCCTATTTGCTTACATCATCTCATTATCTTCATTAGGCCCCTGTCATTCTTATCCCATCTCATATTGATATATTCATGTCTGGGAACATCTTTTGGTGCAGAGTGAACCCCTTATGTTCAACATCTCTCACTTTGGTTCGCCTGTCCCTGGGACCCCATCCCTAAAATGTATTAGCTTCCTTGGGGAAAGACCAGTAGTTTCAAAGCAAACATCCACATAATATTTTAACAACCTACATGTAATAATCAACATACATTGGAACAATGATACATTAATGGAACCGCAAACGTAACTCCATCATATGTCCTCCTTTGATGTTTCAAGGCCGCAAATGTTATAAGTACTAAGGACACAAAAAACATATTTAATCAACCATTCAACTCGCAAAGTCTTTTTCGAAGATGTAAGAGTGCCCTAGCAGCCATTACAAAGACAGTAAACCACTTTTAAACAATACAAAAGCAGGGAATTAATCAGAATAAATTGCATAACATTCTCCAATGAACAAATAACATAAATATATATATATATATTTCTGAAAATATGTTGAACAGTAAATTATTTGATAGGGATGGCACACTGCAAGCAGATGTTGGGTGTTATGTGCAACAGTATATGAAAGGATGGACTGTTCCACCTGTAATGAAACCAGATATAATAATAATGTGGAATGGATTAGTGTCTTAGCAGTTATATTGAATAAGCCTGTGTTTTGAAATACTAATAAGGAATAGGATTTTCCTGATACTCCAAGGGCCCTATTAAATTGACCTAATAGTAGTTGCTGAAGTGCGTAAAGGAGCCCTCAAAAGTTAAGGCTATTAAATTGGCCTTGTTTAGCTACCTGCAAACGATCTGCGGGTTACAGGCTGAAAAACAACAGCGGTTGCAAAAATCGGAACTCCGACCCAGCTAAGCCTTTGATTTTTCAAGCCCGTAAATCCCTGTTAAATTACTACAATTCCCTCAAACACGTAAACGGCAAATGTAGCCAAAAATATTACAGGCTCCAAATAGGACCCTGTAAAAGACAATACAAACACACTATGATCTTTAAAATACGGGGCATTAAAACATTTTTTATTTTATCATATGTTGGAATGGTAATGCATATGCCAATATGAAAAGCCTTACTGAAACATGCAATTAAAGACAAACTACCTGATTAAATTGCAACACAAAAACATGAAACTACCTGCCATATTAACCCTTTCTCATTCACATAGGTTGTGGACCCTGAAATATAACTATAATTGCATTTTCTCTCATATCTCACTCATCACATCTACATTGGGAAAATAAATAGGGGTGAAATTACACCGCCACATGACATATATCAAGTACCAGGGTAACATTTTATTTTTGGTTGTTCAGTCCTTCAGTCGTGTCCAAATCTCTGTGACCCTATGGCCAGCAGCACATTTAGCTATGTCTCTGTCTGTGCTTTTCCACAAGGTTTGCAAGCCAAAGATAGGAAGTGGGTTGCCATTTCCTTCTCCAGTGGACTGTGATTTGTCTGATTTCCTGCTATGACCTGCCCACCTAGAGTGACTTAATATCATGGGTGGGGTGTGGGTGGATCCCAGAAGGTCAAGAGGTTTTTGGGTAAAAAGGGATACCTAAAGGGGGTAATGTCATAGTCTAGAATAATCATGATGCATAGCTCCTACCAGGGCCACATGTGGTTACAACACCACTGCACCCGGAATTTGATGAAAAAAGGATCATCAGAAATCACTCCATTTAATCGAAGAAACCAGTAATATGCATAGGAATTACAACTTGTGTATATCCAATCCAGTTCCACACATACAGTGAGTTCCCAACACAAACATTTGTAAAGAAGTGGTCAAAAAAAATGTAGGGTAGGATAAAATCAAATCATGCGTTCCATTTGCAAGCATTACTAACCATTAGCTAGTTCTCAGGATCTCTCACTGGCCATGGAAATTAATAATGATTGGTCATCTCACAATAAATGCTTAGCTGTGACCACCATCAGTGGTCAAGATATACTATCACCTTCACCATATGATGTTGTTAATCAACATTGATATCAAATCCATCAGCTATACAGGTGTTAGCACATGTTAAAGGATACTCATGATATCAGCAATATGGGACAAATAGCCATTAATTCGGAGAGGATGTAAAGGTCTGCAGCCAGATGCTTTCAGATGCAGAAGATGCCTTCATGGACCTGAATTGTGCCTAAACAAAACAACCCCCCCCCCCCCCATTAAACACAAGGCCTTAAAAAATATAGGGACTGCAGCATTTCTTCTCAACAGCATTCCTCAGTGACCATCAATTGGTGAAATGTTAAACATATCCCTATGTGTCCACAGAGCAGGGGATCACGGACCATGTCATGGGAGGTAGCCACCTGCGTACAAAATATCACTATCACATAGACCTAAGACTCTGTAGCAAGGCAAGATCAGCTTAACATTTGGACCAATAGATTGTCACTTAGGAGTGCTGTTGAGAAGACACAAAAATATGTGCAGTCCCTACATCCTCCTCCACCTTGGGGCCCCAATCCCTGGTGTGCAGTTGCCCTCTCACAGGTGCTGGGAGGGGGTGGGGGAGCAGGGGGAGGCATCCCCCATGAGGCAGCGGCACAAGCAGTGGCGGTGCTGGTGGTTGAGACATGGGGGGAGGAGAGGTGGGGCGGGGCTCTGGGGGCACAGATGATGCCTCCAGGGAGGATGAGGTGGGGCTGGGGACCAGAGTGCTGCATTCTGACCAGTCAGGCAACGTAGGACTCAGTCATGAGATGGTGCCTTCTCTCATCCCTATTGCATCTGGCCAGGCTGCTCATGACCTTGGCGTGATTGGAGGAGATGAATCCCCTGCAGATACTCCAAAATCTGCTTCGACAAGGCCAGCATCTCCTACTGAGCAGCCTGGCTTGGTGGTGGTGGTGGTCGTGGGGATGGAGGTCTGGCTTCTGGGCCTATAGGTGGGTGTGGAGGTGGTGGTGGCCTTGTGGAGAGGGGCTGTGGCCTGGCTGGTACCTGGATCTATTGAGGTGGTGGTGGTGGTGGACCTGGTGGTGGGAGCCACGCTGAAGTAATGTCCCTCCAAAAAGTGTGCCCCAGTGATGGCTGCAGCTGCTGGATACCGGATACTGCTGGACGGGGACTTGGTCCATGTCCTCCTGCTCCAATAGAGCCGATCACCCCCACCTCTGGCTTACCAGTGGACCCATACCTCAGTGAAACTGAAATAGAGAAACAAGTAAAGAAAGGGATATGTGTCAATGATGTTGAGGAAAACATTGATTTCTGTTTATTCCTAACTATATGACATGTAGGCTTAAAACTGGACGAATCACTTACAGGGCCATTAACCTCATTTTCAGTTCTCTTCATCGTGTGAAAGAACAGAAGATTCTAAGATTCTATGTTACTTGAGTGGTTAACTGCTTTAACTGTATATATATTCTATGTTAATTGAGTGGTTGACTGTTTAACTGTAAGCAGTTAAACCATAATATGTGAGATGTTTGTTGAGGCAGAGGCTGTTAATAAGCACTGTATCTGTAGACAAACCTTAGACTGCATATGTTTAGTTGAAATTACAATAATGCAATAAATCACTTTAACATAGAATCTTGTGCTTTTTCACACAATGAATATCACCTATAGTGAGGTTACTGTTCCTTTGAGTGGATCTCTGAGTAGCTATCATTTGCTATATGTGATCTTTGGTGGGTTCTGGATCTTGATTGTTTTTACCTCCTAATGCTCTTTTGATTCTGGCTTCTGCAGTGGCACACCCATACATGGACTGTTTATTGGTTGATTAATATTGTTGAGCCCACCGAAGACAGTGATTTGTCAGCCTCATGGATTTAATGACGCATGACTGACCCACCTTGTAAATTCCATGGAGCTGACATGTCAGTGTCCTTGTTGTCATCCTGTACACTTGTAGTTTGTGTGTGATGTACATATGTTGGCATGTTGGTGTATGTAATATTCACCTGACGTGGAGGCTGGATCCTGCTGGGCAATCAGGCCTTGCTCCATAGGTCCTTCAGGTCCCTCTCCCACTCATTGTAAGTGACCGTCACTTTGGGGCCACCACATGTTGATGAAGCTGAGTCCATCTCCATGGCCATTTTCCTCCTCAACATGACCCAGACAGCATCAAATCGGTGCTTCACAGACCTCACATCCCTTTCCGCTGTGTCCACTGCTGTTACTGTGGCTGCTACCTAACTTCCCTACCACTGAAAGGATAGTGGGCCACTCACAGATGGCACGCAAGAGTACCACCATCTCCTGGGGGGAGTAAGTTGGGGCTCTGTGCCTGCCCCAAGCCTCTTGCCCTCCAGACTATGGGGGGGGGATCTTGTCCTCCCTCAACTATACCTGGGGCCTGTCTCTCATCCCTGCTACCACCCCTCCCCCCCTGGGATCAGGACCCTTCTACTCTGACCCTGAAGATGATGTGCCTATCGATATGGGCACCTGCCCACCCACCTTCCCCTCTACCCTCCCATCGCCTCCTCTCCCAAACTCCCAAACTCTCCCAATCTTAACATTAACCCCCTCTATGCTGGGGGTCCCCATCGGGACCCCCAAAGTGTCCCCATATTAACGCCTTGCTGCAGGGTTCCATAGGGGCCCCCGCAGACCCCCAAACCCACCCTGCATTGATTGTGACCCAGCTGCATTTAAAAATTCAAATTTCCCGCCTCATGAGCCCTTAAAGGTCCGTAAAAGTCCTGAAAGGACCCACGCTAAAAAAATATTAACCCTTGCTACGGGGGTACTATAATTACCCCCAGGCACCTAAAATTAACCACATCAATCATGGGGCTCTAAACAGAGCCCTGTGAGCACTTAATTAACTCTATAATACATGGGGCTCTATACAAAGTCCCATGAGCACTTAATTAACTCTATAACTCATGGGGTTCTATAAAGAACCCCATGAGAACTTAATTAAACCTGTCACTCATGGGGGTCAATACAGACCTTAAAGGTAAACTAAGTATCCATCTCTCTGGTAGCTTCAGTCTGCAGCACAAATCTCTCAAGTCCGGTTGGATACTGCTGTGTCACTACTTCAGTTATTTTGATTATTGGCACATTAATAAACTAGACAAAAAAGGGGGGTTTTGGTGAGATTTTCCACAGGGATTGTTGCCCATTAAAGTGTAACCACTGTATAGTAGGATTGAAATGAAGTAATTTAAAATCAAGTGACACATCATCCCTGGAGAAGCAAACGCAAAACGTGTGCTTCGGATTGAGTCCCGATTGTCTCCTGCTGATGACGTCACAGGCTGCCATGCATCTGGGCAGCTAGAACGCCGTACTTTACTCGGCTTCATTCAGAATGCATTTTCTCTCATCTCCTCCATTACACGGGTCCCTGAAGCAGGGGTATGTGGATATTTCTAGGCAGATTACGGGATAAGAAATGGGTTCCTTTAAATTGTCTCTCCACTGCATTAAGTATAATAGGGCCACAGAGGGAACTACAGTATTTCAATTCCCTATTGATACCATACTTCCCTCCTTCAATGAAGGTGGTTGCTGAACACTGTTAGCTTAAAAGCTGCTGATGTACTGCATATGTTGCATTTAACTCTGACTGTGGGTGCTTATAGTTAATAACACTACTGGGTAATCCAGTTCACATTACAAATTTAGCTTTTCATCATCTAGGGAGGCACTAATTGTATATATACCGTATATACTCGAGTATAAGCCGAGTTTTTCAGCCCTTTTCTTAAGGCAAAAAAGGGCCCCCTCAGCTTATACTCGAGTCACTCTCCCCCCTGTGTCTCTCTAACCCCGCGTGTCTCTCTAACCCCCCGTGTGTCTCTAACCACCCCCCGTGTGTCTCTAACCCCCCATGTGTCTCTAACCCCCCATGTGTCTCAAACCCCCCCGTGTGTCTCTACCCCCCCGTGTGTCTCTCTACCCCCCCGTGTGTCTCTCTACCCCCCGTGTCTCTTTCCCTCCCCCTCCTCAACCTAAACCCCCCTTAACCCCCCTCCTCCACCTAAACCCCCCCTAAATACCTCCCCCTTCTCCCCTCACTTACCTGCTTGTGCTCCGGCCTCTGCTCCTTGACCAGGCACCGGCGCGCATGTGACGTCACATGCGTGCCACGTCATTAGCATATACCGGGTGCCGGCACATGCACGCCGGGTCAAGGAGTGGAGGCCGGAGCACAAGCAGGTAAGTGAGGGGAGAGATATCTAGGGGGGTTTAGGTGGAGGAGAGGGGTTGAGGGGGGTTTAGGTTGAGGAGGGGGGTTGAGGAGGGGGGTTGGGATTGAGGGGGGACGTAGAGGGGGGTTGAGGATGAGGATGGGGGGTTGAGGAGGGGTTGAGGAGGAAGGTTGAGGAGGGGGTTGAGGATGGGGGTTGAGGAGGGAGGTTGTGGAGGGGGGTTGAGGATGAGGAGGGAGGTTTAGGATGAGGAGGGAGGTTGAGGATGAGGAGGAGGGGTTGAGGATGGGGGGATGAGGAGAGAGGATGAGGATGGGGGTTGAGGAGGGAGGATGAGGATGGGGGCTTGAGGAGGGGGTTGAGGATGGGGGCTTGAGGAGGGAGGTTGA
Organism: Discoglossus pictus; assembly: GCA_027410445.1. Lineage (NCBI taxonomy): Eukaryota > Metazoa > Chordata > Amphibia > Anura > Alytidae > Discoglossus > Discoglossus pictus. The sequence goes on from CM050167.1 coordinate 335,522,164, forward strand.
GGATGAGTAGGGAGGTTGAGGATGAGGGGTTGAGGAAGGGAGGTTGAGGAGAAGGTGGGTTGGGGTTAATGGGGGTTGAGGTTGAGGAGGGGGTTTAAGGGGGGTTGAGGTTGAGGAGGGAGGTTGAGGATGGGGGGTTGAGGATGAGGATGGGGGTTGAGGAGGGGGTTGAGGAGGAAGGTTGAGGAGGGGGTTGAGGATAGGGGGTTGAGGAGGGAGGTTGTGGAGGGGGGTTGAGGATGAGGAGGGAGGTTGAGGATGAGGAGGGAGGTTGAGGATGAGGAGGAGGGGTTGAGGATGGGGGGTTGAGGAGAGAGGATGAGGATGGGGGGTTGAGGATGAGGATGGGGGTTGAGGAGGGAGGATGAGGATGGGGGCTTGAGGAGGGGGTTGAGGATGGGGGCTTGAGGATGGAGGTTGAGGATGAGTAGGGAGGTTGAGGATGAGGAGGAGGGGTTGAGGATGGGAGGTTGAGGAGAGAGGATGAGGATGGGGGGTTGAGGAGAGAGGATGAGGATGGGGGGTTGAGGATGAGGATGGGGGGTTGAGGAGGGAGAATGAGGATGGGGGGCTTGAGGAGGGAGTTGATAATGGAGGGTTGAGGAGGGAGGTTGAGGAAGGGGTTGAGGAAGGGGTTGAGGATGGGGGGTTGAGGAGGGTGGTTGAGGATGGGGGGTTGAAAAGGGAGGTTGAGGATGGGGGTGTTGAGGAGGGAGGTTGAGGAAGGGGTTGAGGAAGGGTTTGAGGATGGGGGTTGATGAGAGAGGTTGAGGATGGGGGGTTGAGGAGGGAGGTTGAGGATGAGGAGGGAGGTTAAGGAGGAGGGTTTGAGGAGGGGGGTTGGGGTTGAGGATAGGGTGTTGAGGAGAGAGGATGAGGATGGGGGGTTGAGGAGGAGGGTTGAGGATGGGGGGGTTGAGGAGGGGGTTGAGGATGGGGGGGTTGAGGATGGAGGATGAGGAGGGGGTTGAGGATGAGGAGGGAGGTTAAGGAGGGGGTTGAGGATGAGGAGGGAGGTTGAGGATGAGGAGTGAGGTTGAGGATGAGGAGGGAGGATGAGGAGGGAGGTTGAGGATAAGGAGGGAGGTTGAGGATGAGGAGGGAGGTTGAGGAGTGGGGTTGAGGAGGGTGATAAGGGAGGGGGGAAGAGACACAGGGAAGGGAGAGGTTGGAAGAGACACAGGGAAGGGAGAGGGGAGAAGAGACACAGAGAGAGAGGGGGACACAGAGGGCACAAGAGGGACACAGGGGGCAGCACATTTCCCACCCTCGGCTTATACTCGAGTCACTCATTTTATCCAGTATTTTGTGGTCGGCTTATACTCGAGTATATACGGTATGTATTTTTTTGTTTTATTGTTGAATATTTTTAATTGATTTCAATAAAGATATTTTTTTTATTTTTACACATGTCTGCACCCTTCTTTGTCTCCTGCCAGAAATAGTATAAACTGCCTAACCTAGGGTTCAAACACCACTAGATTCAAAGGTGTACTTTTCCTTTCCTCCCCTTTGTGCACTTTAATAAACTAGTCTGCTGCACTATACTATACGTTCATTGATTCTTTCAAGATACCACCGTTCTATACGGCCATCCTTGTCTCACTGTGGAACACTTGTGCTCACGTATTCTTGACTTTAGATCACTTGTTGACATGCATAATTTGTGTTCCACTAGAAAAATGTTTATTTTATCCTTATGATAAATACGAACATCCACGACCACTTATTAGTAATTCATCCTATTACACCATTATATTGAGTGTTTGATTCCTCCTAGAGGAATCATCTTCTTCGTGTATTTTACATTAGCCACATATTTGAAGTTTCCTATTGGTAATAGGACTCTGTTCTTCATATAAATATATTATCACATATTTTAGGAATTGATGGTCATCTGACTGTATCTCCATTGCACCTCTTTATTTATCTAATCACTAGGGACTTATTATGTAGTCTCACACATATACCTCTCTTATGTACATATGTATATCCATACTTCTCTCCTATCATGCCCTTCTAACTATTTCATTTGCACACTACAGGACATAGATAGTGTTGATCTATGTTTCATCTCTATATATTTTTTATACACATATACATCTATATAATATATCCATATGCCTGTTCTTTTGTTCCATTAAGAGACTTGTCCTTGTAATGTTTTATGTTCCCAGTTGTTGGTGGACCTATTCATTTGCTGGGAGTACATAGACTTATGAATTGCCTCTCCGTGTTACCTGTTGCATGTTGCCAAGGCAACAGTTCCCTATAAATAACCCCTTGAGACAGCGTCGAAACGCGTCAGCACTTAGCAACGACGCTGCGTACGTCATTACGCAAGGCGTGCGCATGCGCGTTGCAAATCCGGAGGTCGAGCCACACTGAGCCCGCGACTTTTATACAGATACGGCCTAGCTTAAGGCCCCATGCATGCACCCCTACCTAGTATACTATGCTTATATGGCTTTTTTTTGTACTTGAATTAAAACCAGCAATTCAAATCGATATACAGCCTTTGGACACAGAGATTGATGTGTTACACATAGGCCTCTATATGGGATATCTACTTTTAGAAATGAAAGCCATAAGTAATACAGCTTGCCTCCTATGTTATAAATCACTAGCTGTGATTGTGGCCTAAAAGGGTTTAAGGAGTTATCTCCTACATCTATATATGAAAAACTGGTATCATACTAAAAGTCTTTCTTTAACTATGTGCAAAAAGCTTTGTGTGCTACTACATTAAAATGAGCACCACCCTATACATTCTGAGGGTGATATATAAATGCATGAGGGCGTTATATATATATATATATATATATATATATATATATATGAAGAATATCTATTCAATTTAAAAGTTTTATTACAACATTTGGCTCGACTGAAGGTTGGAATAAGAACACCCACTCATTAAGAGCTATATATTGCACAATTTAAGTGTTATTGGGATTGTTCTATTCCCCACATTTGCCACTTTTTTAATCTCCTTGTGTCATATTTTAAATTCCTTTTTAATCGCCGCTGTCATAAAAATAAATTTACTATTTACATTGATTTAACATTTATTAGTCCCACTATTTGTATATATCCACTAGAAAAAAAAAGAAAAAATGTTTACTATTTTACAATATTAGAAACAGCAGATTGCTTCAACGAAATAATTTACAAACATGGGCCAAGTTAATAAGGTGCCTGTATAATAGGAAACTCAGCATATCTCATATTTTATTGTTACAGAAGATCAGAGGAAATACATTTATTAAACAACTTATTATATCATTAATAAAAAATATTTCTGAAACATGCAAATTTAATTATATATTACATAAATATAGTCACTAATTAATAAGCAATATGTTATCAAAATTATTTTTAAAAATCCAAAATAAAAATATCTACTTGTTTCAGAGATTTTAATGCCCTATTACACAGCAGGAGTATCTATAGAGAAAAAATAGCTACAATAAGGCTTTAGCTAAAGCTGTTATTCATGAGAAACTATTAAAACATGCAATTAAAAAAATGACACTCTTAAAAAGACTTCATCTTGTAAGTTAAATTATTTTTTATTAAATTATTTTTTAATGTTATGTGTGTGACTGATTTAAAGGAAATGGTACTTACACTTGATTAAACACAGAATGCACATGCTGATTTCGGCATTTCAATTCAAATAAGCATTATCATCTTAAAATGCGTTATATTTATGCAAACATGAAAAACATAAGAGCAGCTCCTTCTGTCATGTTATATTATCTCGATGAGCAATCGAGTAAACCTGACAATGTGCTTATTTGCCATTTTTATGCTACGTCAGTTTCAAAATTAGAATATGATTTAAAGCAAATTATATATTCATACCAAGAGAGATGCAAGTGAAGTCTTGAATGGTGTTAGAAAACAGTATACTTCACATTTTATATAATATAGTATGATGCATGGCCCAAATAAACTGCACTATTTCTGAAGTTTGGGAAAAATGTCATATGTTTGTGAACTATCTTACAAACTAACATAAGCAGAAATGTAAGCCACTAAACAAACACATATTTATGGGGATTTATAACTCATTCATTGATTCAAATGAAACTTTTTGCATTTGGCATATTTTCTTTTCCTAGAACATTCTTAGTATAAAGCAATCCGAAGTAAACTTGCAAGACTTGCTTGTCATCCTCTATACACACTCTGTCTTGACTTGAATAGAAAGTATTACTGCCATTGCAGCTGCCATGCACTAGCAACGACTGCTAAAATTATGATTTTCTATGAAAATGCTTTTTAAGCATGTATTTCATAAACTGCTAATTTTATATTTGTTGTATTCATACATGGGACGTTTTCCCTATCTACAGTGGTTCTTTAATATATATACCTCCTATGATAAAATATTTATTTTAATACATAATCTACCTTGTTCATTCAATTTACTGCTTACAATATGATTGAATAAATACAATAGTACACACTGAACTCTGACATCCTTTAAATTAAAGTTATGTTTGAGCTTGATATCATTTGTTAATTCCCTGGTAAAAGACGATTGTTGTATAGGCTTGTTGCTGTTTAGTCATTCAGTCAAGTCCAACTCTCTGTGACCATATGCACCCCAGGCACATCTGACAGTCACTGCCTCTCTAAGCTCCATCTAGCTCATGTTTATTAATTCAATGACCTCATCTATCCATCTCCGCCTCTGATGTACCGATATTTGTGCACTTTGTATCTTTCCCATCTGTCTTCTCATGATATGGCCAAAATATTTGATCCATCTTTCCAATGAACTGTTTTGCTTAGTTTTCTGTAGTATAGGTTGGATCTTCTTGCAGTCCAAGAGTTTCTAAACAGTTTTCTCCAACTCCACAAAGGCATCAATTCTATGGCGTTTAACCTTCTTTATGGTCCAACTCTCACATTGACCCTTGACATTTCTACACATCTAAGCAGGATAATCAACCCTTTGAGAATAATTTTTCAATTACTTACGCATGACATTTTCCACATATAAGTTGAATTAAAAGGTGACAATTTACAACCTTGCCTTACTCCTTTTCTGATGTTGAATCATTCTATTGTTCCATGTTTGGTTCTGACCGTGGCTTCTTGGTCCACATACAGATTTCTCAGGAGGCAGATGAGATGGTCTGGTATCCCCATCTCTTTAAGAACTGCCACATTTTGTTGTGATCCACAAGCCCTTTTACCACGGCATAGTAGCAATCCAGAAGGAGTTGTATAGGGTAATCATATCTAATTACAGGTGCCTATCTTCCAGATTTGATAAGTTTATAAAAGCCTTGGACTATTACTTGGCTATTTTTCAGTGCAATTACTTTTTTTTCTTCTTTTTATCAGCTTTGCTGTAGGTATACATATGTGGCTCTTTAACCTTTTCCTCTGCCTCACAAGACAAATTATGGGCCACATTCTATTGGACAATTCTCAAAATTACATAACTTAAAACCACTCTGAAAATTGGCTACTCACATTCTGATTACGAGTTACCTGCCAACATTCACTACGGGCCAGCCAAAGCCGCAAAACTGGCCTTAGAACTCTACTGGTTTTAGTAAAGCTCAAGATTTACAAGTGCTAACCAATTAAGGTTACACAAAATCAATATTACTGTACTCAAGAGGACTCGCAAGGCATTTTTCAATCGATTATTAGAGCCTTAACAGCATTTAAATATGCAATACTATAAAAATATAGGAATGCATAGATATACATTAGAATTAGTTGCAGAAATTGATCGTGGGACTTAAGGGGTTAATACATATCATGGAACTTGCATGGACTAGAACAGATGATTTATTACATTTTATTGATTTCTTCATTACTGGATTGCGAGTCCGATCGCAAAATGTACTTATCAACACTAATTACTTTGTAGTCTCTGAGTGGAGTTTAAATATAAACTCCATGTTTTACTGATGTCATGATAACAGTCTCATTTACTATTGTCTAAGAAGTATTGCGAGTGTTTAAGAAGTAAATCACGGGCTTCTCTGTTCATATGATCACGCACCCTGAAATCCGGCTAAAAAAGTCAGGGTTTTCGAGTTCAGCCTTGAAGTTGGAATTTGTGAGCTGGAGTCAATAGAATACATCTCAACATTTATTTAAGAAAAAACACCTGCAACCAAATTTGTTAGTTTAGGGCATTTGTGGACAGCTAATAGAATATGGCCCTATGTCTCTATATACAAGCCTATATACTGCTAGGTAGTAACCTTGCACTCAGGTTGAGGCCGGGGTAGGTCAAAAAGAACAATATGGATACCTATGGAATAACAAACATGTAAGTAAGTAAATATATTAAATGAAAAGAAGAAGAACAGAACAATCCCTAAATGAAATAGAGTAAGTAATTAATGTAAATTGTGGATTTTTATGTGGACTGGATCCCCAATTGCGCTCATGTTTTTTAATTAATAAAGGTTTTTTTTTTCTTTAGTTTGTTGCTACACATTTCAAAATAGAGTCTTTGATTTTCTCTAGTTTACTGGTGAGCGCAATTGGGGATCCAGTCCACATAAAAATCCACAATTTAAGTAAGTAAATATATTGAAATGTAACTAAATTACATTTGATGGTATCGATACGATACTAAGATAAAGTATATGAAATTAAATGAGGATCAAAAAGGGAAATAAGACAAGTAGATAAAATAACTGTTTTTTTTTATTAACGATACAGTAGTATGATAAAGTACGATAAAGTAGTATTCTATCGATCAATCAGTACATTTATTGAAAGCTACTTTCATTTTGGAACTGAGTATCAAATGTAGTGGGGATAACATGTTTTTCAATTACCCAGTTCTTTAATAACATTCACAGGGATATTGTTCTTGGAAGCTTCAGAGCTGTGACCTACTCTAAATGAATAACCTGAGTAGCTATTCATAGTTACATAGTTACATAGTTACATAGTAATTAAGGTTGAAAAAAGACTTTCAGTCCATCAAGTTCAACCTGTTAAGATCTCCTCTGATCTGCAATATGCGGATTAGTTATTAATTAAATTATTGATTAAATAATTATTAATAGTATAGTATTGGAGAATGAATAAAGAGTTAGTCCATCAAGTTCAACCTTTTTAGATCTCTATTGATCTTTTTAATTTGGACTATTTATTATTATTGTTAATTGTTAATTATTGTTAATTGATCCAGAGGAAGGCAAACATAAAAAAAACCCCATTGAAACTTTGCCAATTGTCTCATAAGGGGGAAAAAAAGCAAAATTCCTTCCTGACCCCAGAAACTGGCGATCAAATTTCTCCCTGGATCAATATTCCTTCGCTAGTTATCTAGGATAGCCTTGAATGCCCTCTTTATTCAGAAATATATCTAACCCCTTTTTGAAGTTGTCTATTGAATTCGCTGTCACCACCTCCTTTGGTAGAGAATTCCACAGTTTAACCACCCTAACTGTGAAGAACCCTTTTCTTTGTTTAAGGTGAAATCTTTTTTCCTCTAACCTCAACGGATGTCCTCTTGTCAGTTGAAAATCTCTTGCTACAAAAAGCTCACTTGACAAAGCCTTATATGGACCCTGGATGTATTTAAATAACGTAATCATATCTCCTCTTAGACGCCTTTTTTCTAGCGAAAATAAGTTTAATTTTGCTAGTCTTTCTTCATAACTTAGCCCCTCCATTCCCCTTATTAGTTTTGTAGCCCTTCTCTGTACTTTTTCCAGCTCTAAGATGTCTTTTTTGTGAGGTGGTGCCCAAAATTGTACTCCATATTCCAAATGAGGGCGTACTAGAGATTTGTATAGTGGCAGAATTATATCTTCTTCCCTGGCTTCTATACCCTTCCTAATACATGCTAATATTTTATTTGCCTTTGCAGCCGCTGCTTGGCTTTGAGCGCTGTTACCTAGGTGGTTGTCCACTAGTACTCCCAAATCCCTTTCAATATCTGATACCCCTAGATTTGCTCCATTAAGATTATAGATTGCTTGGCTATTTTTCCTTCCCAAATGCATAACCTTACATTTATTTGTATTAAATCTCATCTGCCATTTAGCCGCCCATTTCTCTAATTTATGCAAATCCTTTTGTAGGGAAAGTACATCATTATCTGATTTTATTACCTTGCACAACTTAGTGTCATCAGCAAAAATGGAGACACTACATTCGAGTCCTACTTCAATGTCATTAATAAATATGTTAAAAAGGAGAGGACCCAATACTGAGCCCTGAGGAACCCCACTTATCACATTAGACCAATCGGAGTATGTTCCATTTACAACAACCCTTTGCTTCCTGTCTTTTAGCCAGCTCTCGATCCATGAGCAGATATTTACTGCAATTCCTGTATCCCTTAGTTTGCTCACTAGTCTTCCATGTGGCACTGTATCAAATGCCTTTGAAAAATCTAAAAAGACTACATCCACTGAGTTGCCCTGATCCAAGTTCCTACTAACCTCCTCATAAAAACTAATTAGATTGGTCTGACACGACCTTTCCTTCATAAATCCATGTTGACTGCTACCTATGATCCTGTTCAAATAGACATATTCTTGTATTCTGTCCCTTATTAACCCTTCTAAAAGCTTCCCAACTACAGAAGTGAGGCTCACTGGTCTATAATTCCCCGGATTTGCTCTAGTTCCCTTCTTAAATATAGGTATCACCTCTGCTTTTCTCCAGTCATCTGGTAGAGACCCTGTAGTGAGCGAGTCTTTAAAGATTAGATATAATGGTTTGGCTATTACAGAACCCAGCTCCCTCAGTACCCTTGGATGTATTCCATCAGGACCTGGGGCTTTATTAACATTTATTTTCTCCAACCTCTTTTGTATTTCTTCCTGCGTTAACCAATTTTTTAGTGAAGGTAGTGTAGCCCCATTATGTTGCAGTGTCCCAACCACTGGTACCTCCCTTGTGTAAACCGAAGAAAAGAATCTATTTAGCTCATCTGCCTTTTCCTGGTCACTAATTATCAGATGGCCTGTGTCACATTGTAATGGTCCTATCAATTCCTTCCTGGCCTTCTTCCCATTAATATATTTATAAAATATTTTAGGGTTAGTCTTACTTTCCATTGCAACTGACTTCTCATTTTCTATTTTAGCCAGTCTAATAGCCCTTTTGCAAGCCTTGTTGATTTCCTTATAGTCACATAAAGATGCCTCTGTTCCCTCCTTCTTGTATAATTTAAATGCATACTTCTTTTTCCTCATCATGATCTTTAAGTCATTGTTAAGCCACATGGGATGTGATTTACTCCTATTTATTTTATTTCCACATGGTACATGCTGATGAGTATGTTTATTTAGTAAGGATTTGAATGTTGTCCATTTATTTTCAGTATTCTTCCCTGTAAGTTCTTTGTCCCAGTCTATATGTTGTATTGCTGCCCGTAGCCCATTAAAGTTAGCCCTTTTAAAATTTAGAGTTTTTGTTGGCCCCTTACAACTCTGTTTTTTGTATTTAATCTCAAATGAGACTGTGTTGTGATCACTGTTCCCCAAGGGTTCCCCTATTTTTACATTTGATATTATATCAATATTACTTGTGATGACTAAATCCAAGATGGCCCCATTTCTAGTAGGTTCTTGTATTACCTGGGCTAGATAATGATCCCTGAGTGTACTCAAGAACCTGCTCCCCTTAGCTGAGCTGCTGGTCTCGTTTATCCAGTTTATATCAGGGTAATTAAAGTCTCCCATTATTAGAACTTGCCCATGCTTAGCTGCATTTCCAATCTGTAACAATAATTGTATTTCCTCACTTTCAGCTATATTTGGGGGTTTATAGCATACTCCCACCAATATGCATTTAGAATTAGCTCCTCCACTATTTAGCTCAACCCACAAGGATTCAATGATGCCGTTAGTGCCAGCATAAATATCTTCTCTAACTATAGGCTTAAATTCAGGCTTAACATAAAGACAGATCCCTCCTCCTCTTTTACCATTGCCCCTATCTTTCCTAAATAGGTTATAACCATCCAGATTAACAGTCCAGTCATGAGATTCATCCCACCATGTTTCCGTAATGCCTATTAAGCCCCATTTTTCTTGTACTGCTAATATTTCTAGCTCATCCATTTTCCCAGGCAAACTTCTTGCGTTTGCAATCATACACTTTATGTTGCTACGGCTCTGCTGATGTGAAGTGCCTGCCACTGTATTTGAGGCCCCTATTAATATCTCCCTACTTTCTATTGTAACCCTCCCCCCTTCTCCTCCCCCATGGGAAAATAATTCATCCCTTTCCCTCTCTACCCTATTTACCCCAATACTTCTATATAGTCCCTCCCCCCCACCTACAAGTTTAAAAACTCCCCCAGCCGTTCTACCATCCTATTCCCTAGCACAAAAGCGCCCTCATCATTAAGGTGCAATCCATCCCTGCTATAGAGATTGTACCCAAGTGAGAAGTCAGCCCAGTGCTCTAAAAACCCAAAACCCTCTGCACTGCACCACTTTTTTAGCCACGCATTAACCTCCCTAAGCTCCTTCTGCCTCCCTGGGCTAGCACGTGGCACTGGTAGTATCTCAGAAAATACTACCTTGGAGGTCCTTGCTTTAAGCTTATTCCCTAATTCTCTAAAATCATTCTTTAGGACGCTCCATCTTCCACTAACTTTGTCATTGGTACCAATGTGTACCAAGACCGCCGGTTCATTACCAGCCCCTCCCAATAATTTATTCAGACTTAATTGTTCGTTTTTAATCATTAACCATAAAGGACCATTGTAGTGTATTATCAAGTAAAACTCATATATTTGTTATTTGGGCACAGACTATTAAATATATGTATTTTCCTGTTTTTTTAATTATGTTTGCTCCTCAAGTAGAGCTGCCTTTCTCCTCCTCCCTGAGAGTGTAACTAGCTCTGCCTTGGGGCTGGATCATTAAGGAGCTTGGAAGCAGGTAGGGCTGTTATGTCACCGACCAACCCTTTGACCTCAATAGCTTTTCTCCCACTGTATACACAAACATAACAGCTTCCTTTTAACCTGCTTGCAGCTCCATCGTAGGCCACACCCATCATAGCCTACTCCCTTTACTGAATATGCTCAGTTTGAACTACATTCTGATGGGTCAGACATTTTTTCTGTCCAGCTTTCAGGCAAAGCTGGCTATGGCCCCTGATAGGCACTGGAAGGTGGAGAAAAGCAGCTTTCTTGAGGGGATAACTAACAGTCCAAAGTTAGACAAAATATGAAACTTGGAATGGGTAGGTCAGGAGTATATCAAAATCTGTAATTAGGGAAGGCGGACAGGAATGTGGCACAATATGTTTAAAGCCACACTGGGATCTTTTTCAATAGCTGAGCAGACATGTTCTATTTGCGCATTATGCTGTTTTATCAAGTCTTGAATGTAAGGGAACATATGTTGATATATTATTTAATAAACATGATTTTGATGATGTGCATGATGTCCATCTGTCAATAAGGTTTTTGTGCACATTTTAATGATGTAAAGTCATGCTTTCTCAAATGGGCAGACTGAGCAGTTGTGAGCACCAAGCAACAGCCACTAAAATACACCAATTGGTGTTAAAATTATTGCAGAAAGGGAATGTGCCTATGTGGTGAATTGAATGGCCAAATAATGCATTTGTTTGTTGAGGTGAGGTAGGTTATGGTAGTTTGGTGAAATAGTTTAATGGTTAACGAAAGCTTGTACTTGGTTCTATATATCGAGGCTAGTGATGTCGCTAACATCAAATTTTCGGTTCACGAACAGCAGAGCGAACTTCCATCAAATGTTCGCGAACGGGCGAACCCGGCGAACCGCCATAGACTTCAATGGACAGGCAAATTTCAAAACCCACAGGGACTCTTTCTGGCCACAATAGTGATGGTAAAGTTGTTTCAAGGGGGGGATCCATGGCAAAACTCCCACGGAAAATTACATAGTTGATGCAGAGTCTGGTTTTAAGCCATAAAGGGCATAAATCACCTAACATTCCTAAATTGTTTGGAATAACATGCTTTAAAACATCCGGTATGCTGTTGTATCGATCAGGTAGTGTAAGGGTTACACCCGCTTCACAGAAACAGACGAATCTCCCCGTTTAATGCACCGCAAACAGTTCCTTTGCACAACCGCAAACTCCCCATTTGCACAAGCTTGGATACCAAGCTAGCCATGTCCCGTTCCTTGCCCTCACTGATGTCATTGAAGGTCTCTTCCTCCACCCAGCCACCAAGGGTCCCCGAAAGGTGACAACAAGCCCCCTGGTACGCCTGCTGTGTTTGGTCTTCCACCTCCTCAAAGCCACCTTCCTCCTTTGACTCCTCTTCTTCAGACTCCTCTCTCTGCGTTGCCTCTGTCTGCGGTTATTATAAGGTGTGTACTGTTAAGTAGTATTATTCCTATCGGTTTAATCCCTGTTACGTCCACTATTAGGGGACGTGTATATGGCATTGATTTTTGGAACAGGAAGATGGAAAAAGATGCTTGGTCGGACTTCCTACTTCGAATTTGGGACACTGTACGTGCAATCTAATGTGCCTCCATATTGGAGTGGTGTGTTCAGTTGTACTATTTATTCCTATCAGTTTGATACCTGTTACGTCACCTATCAGGGGACGTGTATATGGCATGGATTTTTGGAAGCAGGATATGGAAAAAGATGCTTGGTCGGTCCTCCCACTTCAAATTTGGGGCACTGCGCGTGCAATCTAAGGTGCCACCAGATAGGAGTGTCACTGTGCACTGGCAAAAGTTGGCAGAGTAGGCGCTGTAGGCCTCACACACACGCCTGTAGGCAGGCAACTGATATTCAATCGATTACAGTCAAAAAAGTGTTGTTTTATGTCACTGTACACTACGGTTGCACCAGATATGACGTATCACTGTGCACTGGCAAAAGTTGGCAGAGTAGATGCAATAGGCCTCACACACACGCCTGTAGGCAGGCAATTGCTATTCAATCTATTACAGTCAAAAAAGTGTTGTTTTATTTCACTGAGCACAATATAAGCTGTTAGGTGTTAGCCTGTCACACACACACGCTGGCAGGCAGGCATATGCAATTAGATTACACAGAAAAAAAATATAAAATAAAATCAATGATGTTCTAGCCCTAAAAAGGGCTTTTGGGGTTGCTGTCCTTGCAGCAGATATCAGATGAGTCCTTCAGGTCTGTAGTGGAAGCTAAATACACAGCCTGGCTATCTATTTCCCTATTAAATCTCCAGCAGTTAAACTATCTGTCCTCTCACAAGAATGCAGCTTCAGAATGATTCTAAAATGTATGCTGTCCTTCAGATGAAAGGCCCTGGAAGTGTATGCTGCTGATTGGCTGGAATGTGTCTGCTGACTGTGAGGTGCAGGGTCAAAGTTTCCTCAATGATAAAGAATAGGGGGCGAACCTAAAAGCGCATGTGTTCGCGGTCCGCTGCGAACGCGAACATGCCAAAATCGCCGCCAATAGTCCGCGGGCGAACTGTTCGCGACATCTCTAATCGAGGCTAGTAATTGGAGGTGTGCAGAGTAAACTAGCAATAGTTACAGATAGTTAATTTTATACTTGGCAAAATGTTTGTTAAGTAGGTTGTTGTAAAATCGAACCTAGTTAACAGCCTTATTAAACTGCGATTTGGCCAATTGAATAGGGCTCTATATAAGCACAGAGCATATTTTTTTTACAGAAGTTTTTAGTTAGTGAAGACCTTGCTTTTGGATAGAAGTTCACTAACTAAAAACTTCTGTAAAAAATATGATCTGTGCTTATATAGAGCCCTATTCACTTGGCCAAATCGCAGTTTAATAAGGCTGTAAGCTTGTAATCGAACTGCTCTTTTTGCAGCTGCTGCTTTTACTGAAAAGGAATTACAGAAATCATAACATTTTTACCCAGTGTAACAATAATCAAAATAAAAAAGCCAATCAATAGAAACTGGTAGTAAATACACTTCTATTCTGAATGGAACAACATTTTTTTAAATATGAGTATTAGAAGTGAGAAGGAATGTGAAATTCTTGAAATTATTGTTATAGATAAGCAGCCTTATTAAATTGTAGCCTCGTAAATATGAGGTGAAAACGCAAGGCCTACATACTTGAAAAATGAGAAAGTTTACGACGCTATTAAATTAAAAGTGCTGCGAGGTACGAGCGAGGGACGCAATCTCATACACCTTAGGATTTGTGAACGAAGGACGCTATCTCGTATAACTTGGGATTTCTGTGGCTGTGCATATCAATTAATCAATTAAGGTTTGTATGTGAAAATAGCGCAAAATACGTAATATGTAACACTTAACTAGGCGGCAGTATGCTTTTAAAAGGGAGCCAAAACAAAAAATCATTGACTGTGCTGGAGCTTTTGCAAGTAGACACACAGGTCTAGGCCTTTGGTGGGTTTTTGTGAGAAAGGAGAGTGGGCACAAGTGAAGGAGTACCATGAGTTTGGATATTTTGAAACATCATAGCATTTAACCCTTAATTCACTACAGATATAATTACTGATATCACATAATTCACACAAATAGATTAATACGTACACATAGCTACACCTAGTGGTAGGCCACAGCACACCTACACCCCCCATACCTCCCCCACCTCCCCCCGGCACTGGTCCCCCCCCCCCCATACAATTACTGAACTACACATAATACTCACATCTTTCTTTTTTTACCCCATAAACATACACATACCTATTATATTTATTTATCCTTATTTTATTTTCATAGGAGATTGGAGGAGGGGAGGAGGAAAGAAAGGCAAGAGAGGCGAGGAGGATAGTGAAAGGAACATCGGAGAGGTAGAGTAAGGAGAGGAGAAGAAGAGGAAGAAGATCAAGAGGGATGAGGAGAAGAGGAGGAGGGGCAGAAGATCAGGGGCCCTGGGTGAGAGGTGGTGGGGATGAGGGAGCAGCCCCAGGCCGAGGAGAGGAAGAGCAGGTGTCCCAGGCAGGTGTCCCAGGCACAGTCAGTAGGTCAAGGGGTTGTGGCAAGGCCCAGGGCCCCCAATTAAACCCCAGAGGAAATACAGGTTCTCCTCAATGAAATCTCTGTCCCTCAGAGGATCATATATGGTGGGAGAGATATCAATGCTAGCCAGAGGGTGCATGCCTGGGCCTAAGTTGGTACCTGACTGGAGGTCAGTGAGACACAAGTTTGATGGCCTAAAAATGCTAGTGAAAAAGCAGATGACCCAGGAGGCACAAGCAGCATGTGGTACAGGTGGTGGTCCTGCGGTCGTTGTTACAACGAATGGGAGTGGACCGTGAGGGGCTTTATTCCTCCAGCAGCAGTGGTGGGCATACCAGGCCAGGTGGACACAGATCACCCTAACACATTGCAATGTGAGTACCATATCACATCACACACATGGTTGTATGGAATTGTGGGGATGGGCTGTCCAAAAGCCTGCAGATAACATGCTGTATGTATGTATGTATATATAAATAGGCTTGTATTCTGACTGTTGGATATAAGGAGCTGTATCCCTCTAGAACAGGGGTGGGTAAGGAGGGCCACATACATGCCGGCCTTTCAATATATTCTGCTGTTTGTATGTATGTATGTTTGTATGTATAAATAGGCTTGTATTCTGGCTGTTGTATATAATGAGCTGTATCCCTCTAGAACAGGGGTGGGTAAGGAGGGCCGCATACATGCCTGCCTTTCAAGATATCCTTTCTGTGCACAGGTGAGTCAATCATGATGACTGAAGAGGTGATTGACTCACCTATGCACAGCAGGGATATCATCAAATCCAGACATGTATGTGGCCTTCCAGGACTAAACTTGCCCAAGAATGATATGGCCTCATACACAGGGATAATTGACATACCATAGCACTGTAAGCCCTATGGTTGACTAAAGATATATGGAGCGACAACAACCATTTCAGTCCTGGTAGCAAACCTATCATGTTCATAACTTGTATCACGGATATGTCTGGACAATAGCTGCACCGCAAACTGATTCTGAGTACAATTTCTAATTATATGCAGATTGATTTGACATGCAATAGAGCAGGGGTGTCCAAAGTCAAACCTGCTGGGCTGCGCACAGGCCTAGATATGTGGATTTCCTTTATGTGCACAGATGAGTCAGTTAGACTAAACGACTTGGAGAATGATATTCTCAGCTGGGTGCAGCATGGCTATCCACAAATGCAGGCCTGACTTTGGAAACCACTGCGACAGAGGTAAATATCTGGCTGTGTGGCATATGTGGATACACACTCTGTAGGACTGCATGTGTGTCATATACTGTCCTAACCTGGCCCATGTCTCAGCTGCATATTAACAACCATTGCTGGGAACATGTCACAGATTGGTCAGTCTCATACACTGCACAGCAGATCCAGTAGAGCACGTGTCTGATGCACATGCAGTACACATTCATATGAAACCATGATCCACAATGCTTATAATGTAGCCCATATTTCATCTGTGTAACACAAGCACCACAGTCAATCACAGGTGACCATGATGTCAAGGATATGGAAACAAATAGCTGTCAATTGTGTATGGCAACCAACTGAAATATATGTTTATTCCATAGCAGTACCCACAAGTCCAGTAGTGGAGGAGGAGGAGGCAGAAGTGCCTGAAGAGGGGGGCCAGGAGATCCAAGAGGGCCTGGGACCATCCACATCACTGGCTTATGAGGAGTGGGAAGTGATGCCTGGGCCCTCAACTGCAACATCCAGCTGGCCACAGCCATACCGGCAATATCAACCAGCCATGTCCTGGTCCCAGACCTCCCAGCTGCCACCAGCATCATCGCAGTAATGGGGTCAGCACACCGCATGGATGCCATCATCCTATGTTGCCCCTTATCTTAGGTCATATAATGTTACTCATGGCTACCCATCGTACAATCCACCGGGCCACCCATTATGGTATGACTCCCAGGGCTACATGCTGCCAACTCAGGGCCTGCTCCTGCCATCAATGCAGTGGTGGCCACCCTTTGCTGTACCACCCTTTGCTGTGACACCCTAAGTGGTTACACCCTCAGCGGCTCCACCCTCAGCTGCGCCACCCTCAGCTGTGCCACCACCCTCAGCTGTGCCGTTAACCTCAGCTGAGCCTCCATCTCCTCCACCAGCCAGACAGCCAACGCCTCCAGCCTTTCAGGCCTCGCCTGCGGCCCCTCTGCCACCAGAACACACTCAATTGTGCAAGATATTGGCCCAGTGCAATAGAGAGGACCAGGCACAGCAACAAAGGGCCGAAAGGATGCTTCAATTGAACGAGAGGCAGTGCCGACTTAGCAGCGCCATCCTGGCTAGCAATATAACTCTCCAGGCTAGCACTCAAGATCTCCATGCTGAGATGAGGAGGCACAACTTCTACTCCGCCGCCAGCCCATACCTCTCCAGCTTTTGGTTGCACAACCGCAAACTGAGATGTCTACCTCCTCGTCTCAGACACCAGATCCAAATGATCCCCAGCCACCCAGTGTAGTGGCACCCCCCGCTCCCACACCACAATATCATGGAAGTGGGAAATGGTCCGCAGGCATGGAAGGTGGGGGCCCAGTAGCGAGGAGTAGGAGGTCTTCGGACCATTGAGGAAGGCCTTCTGATCACTCCTCACAGTGTTATAGATGTTGACATACTATTGGCTGGATAGAGAGTGTGTACATGTCTGGTTATGTTTAACATTTTAACAATTGATATTCAATGTGGATTGACCTAGAGAAGAAATGCTGTTTATAATCAAAATATTGTTATGATTGTCTGTAGGTGTTAAAAGCGAAATCTCACAACTATGAAGACATTTTCTTCATCTTCGAGCAGTACAATACCATCATGTGAGTAAACACTCAACCCAGTTTACAACAGGCATTCAATTGAATTGTTCCATATCTCTTCACTAAGGCACATGACTGGTGTGAGTTTACATTATAATGATCAGTGTCCTGGCTGTAGAGTTGCACAGTCCCATTAGGATCTGCTAATCCAAACCAGCAGTTCTATATAGGTTTGTGTAGCATTTCATCCCATTAACATTATAAACGTGGATTCATTTATTTTATGTCATCCAAACCAAACTGCTAATTTCCTTGGTTTGACATCATGATCAATGTGCATGTGTTTAGGAGTAATGTGAACAGTGTAATCTATCTGTCTGGCCTTGGCACCACCCATATATCAGTGAGATGTGATATCAGCATGGCGCAACTATTCCATGTAGATAGTGATAGTACATTTTGCTGAAGGATTGTGTTCACAGTGAAGCATGCCTTGTCGTATTACACGTCCTCAACATATACCGGGAAGGCTGATTGAACAGGACAGAATCAATATGTTTATTACTGCTCGTAGATGATGTTTATGTTAGTTGGTTTATAGTAGAGTCCAGAGCAAAAACAATGTACTATAATAACAGCTCATGATTGTTCTAACACCTCCTGTCTATGTTTTCCAGATTCACATAATCTATTGACCAATCAGCAGTAATGTATGCGAACACACTGTGTGTGGAATCGCTTAGTATGACATGATCCATGTTTTCTAGTGTCTGTTTATTCTGGCAACCATGTGGTTGTTGTATGCGCATTAATGGTTATGTCGATGAAATGGAGTGTTATATGATGTTGGTTACTGTGGGGTCATGACTACATGTGACCCTAGTAGATGCTATGCATTACCCTCTGTTTCCCTTTAAGATGTCTTCTGATTTGCCACAGCCCCTTGCCATACTGGGCTCCATTCACACCACACCTATGATATTAATGCACAGTCTTGTCCATTTCTGATTGTGCTCTGTGTATGAAATAAAGTATGATGATGTTATACTGTTATCACTGTTTCTGAGTGTTTGTACCATATCATGCTTTCTAATTGACAGAATACAGATAGAATGAAGTGTCATTGTTCAATACATATATGTGTATATGTGTGTGTTTGTTTGGAGAGATACATAGACTACATCAATCTGTACCTTGCCAATATATATGTAGGTGTCAGCCAGAATGAATTTAGAAATCATGTCTATAGACATGCAGGGCTGTAAATAATGACTTGAAGGGCTCAACTTGAATGATGGTATGAATCTACATTCATGATTATTATGTAGTAATGTAAACGCATATTGAACAGAATAGTTACACCCCTAACTGATGGTGATGAGCACATCTGTTGACTTTCAGGGTAATGTACTTGTTACATGGTAAATATATAGTGTGAACATTATCCAGGATTACACGAACAACATTGACTGAAAAATTTGCTTTAATTGTTCATAAAGCCCCACAGTGACAAATTACCACAGGCCTTCTCAGTATCATGGTGGAGGTGGGTAGGATACAGAGTTCCAGTAACACACAGAGATAGGGACATAGGGACAGAATACAGGAAGGGGGGATGACATTGATATAGATGATCAGTTGAGGGTGGATATACAGTGCATCATCCAACAGTAGGCAATATCAGTTATATCATTATTAAATATATCATGATAACAACATTCAATATTCAAACCCAACAATACAGAATAAGGAGATATACTCATGGGGAGAAAGAAGTAATCTGTAGTATTTTGAGTGTGCAACAGACACTCCTATGCAACTGCAGAAGTAGAAGTGCTCAATCAGTTAATGTCAGGTCACTGAAAATGCTAATCCACTATGAGAGCAAACTCTCCATACCTAAGTTTGAACACTCAGATGGGGACCTGACCACGATCATAACAGTGTGGTCAAACTAATTTCATGTTTTAGCAGAACACACAACAAACTGGCCAGTTTGAGGTGTATTCTGTTCTGTGAGCATCTCTATTATCTGCTGTTGCATATGCATAACTTAAGATAAACGGAACCGCATTAACAGTTATGTTCCAAGGCTAGAGTTACTCTTCCCCTTATGTACAGGGAGGATCACATCAGCACTGAGGAAGAGATCTGGAATGAAGTATGATAGTCACAATAATCCAAGTAGAGGAGAGAATAGCATGTCTAAAGCAATAGTTCCATGTAAATCTATGTAGAGGATGGGATATCACACCTGATGCAACGCATGATCGACTATGGCATATGAACATACATGATGCAATGTGACAATAGCACGGTCATGGAACGTGGGAATGCTCATCATCATTCCTTGTTCTGACTGTGGAATGGGACTCATCTTTGCAATCTGAAACAAACATAAAAGGAACATATGAATATTAACATTGCACATGCTCCATGAGCTCCTACTTCATCACATACCAATATATGCTGGTCATTTCATACATACGTCTTCACTGTTCTTTCTATACATATAAAATGAGCTATTCATTTGGCAGATGAGGAAGGATATATCTGATGACTAATTATGATGGCTAACTATTAATGCATCTTTGGAGAGCCAAATGTGGTGTTTTACCTTGGACACGTTCCCAAGCTCATCCACGAGGTGATTTGTTCCACCAGGACACATGAGCTGTGGATCGTCATTATTTATCACTGCTTACCTATGTGATGTATTCTGAAAAGAGAGAGATAGGCCTACTTTAATAGAGTGATTGATGTGTTATTTGTGTCCTTCAGAATGCATGGCCATATTTTTAAATACTCACTATGTAGTTCACATTGATGTAGCAGTTCTGTTGCTGTTCAAGTTTTTCCATGTCTAGGTTGTTGAAAGAAGAGTTGACACACGGCAGCAGCTCTGTAAGGTTAATATGATGTGAGGATTACACTCACAAATTAGACAAAGTATGTGCTCTATTCGTATTGGATATCTCTTATTAATAAAATGTTATTGCCTGGTAGTGGGTTATGCCATGTTGCTATAGGGTGAGCAAATATGGATTTCTGCATTGTCTCATGTAAACAAGTCTAAAAGGCTGTGTCTGTATATATTTCAGTAGTAGTCAGTTCTCCAGCCGGTCAGCAGCAGCCACCATGTTTGGTTTGGATGCTTATCCATATTTGATCCTACTGAATAAACTCTAATCATGAGAAAATAACCAGAGGACTCTGTTTTGTGTAATCGTGACAGGTTCTTGATCTCCAAAGGTATTTATCTACGACATATTGATCTCCATTTCATGTGGTTTGGCAGGATCATACGATGTGAACAATACTGGTCCATAGTGTTTGGAGGTATTTCTATACAAATGTGGGGCATATATACATTGACATAGTGTGATATATAATCCACTACAATTATCTATGCCATTGATGTTTAGAACTGTCAGTACTGTAGATGTGTATGGGAATGTGTGCTTACTTACCTGTAACTGATCGTGTGGCTTGTTCCAGTGTACATACATCATATCAGTGAACTCTCCTCTACTTTGGGCTGGTTAGAATTCTGTATGACAAGGGCGATGGATCAAGGTGCAATTGGGAGTTAGGCATAATCCAGATACATTAGACTGTATTACATTCATATTGGGTATGTACTTACATGTGAAGTACTCACGAATGAGGTGGGTACGTTGTTGTGACCCTTGCAGATTATCCACTACAGGGGGAGGTAAAGCCTCTTCCTCCCCATGTAGCGGAGCCGCATGAATGTCCCCCAGGCAGTTGACCTTAACTGCTATATTGTGCAGACAACAGCAGGCATGGATGATGTGACAAACTTTCTATGGCTTGTATTGTATAGCACCCCCAGTAGAATGTAAACATCTGAAGCGCATCTTTAGTGCACCAAAGGTGCGCTCAATTACATTCCGGCTGGTCTTATGCACCGAATTATAACGCTCCTCTACCCAGGTCTGGGGATTGCTCACAGGGGTCAACAACCACGTCAAACACCCATATCTTGCATCATCTGATGGAAACAAAGTGTGACATGTTGATATGAATAGGATGTTGTGATGTTTGACAAAGCATATGACCAAATATCATCATCATGACCTATGAACACATCCCTCTGGCTAACACACTGTTAAAGATATATGTAAGGGAACTGGATGCATCTGATAGAGGCTAATTAGTAGTGTATTAATACATGTATTCTATATAAAGCTTCAGTTCAATTACAATGTGATTTACACAAATGTCCAATCCAGATGGTCACAACCACAGGATGCTTACATGAGGCGGGGACACAAGGGAAATAGAACAGGGTACATATTGCGACCCTTCTGGTAGAGAGCACAGAAAGTATCTGTTGCAGTTCTTGGACCGAGCACATGCCAGAAGTCACTGAGGTGAGAAATGATAGTGTATTATTCTGAATGTAAATGTTATGCTAATTCAGGTGGAATTTCCAGGGGGCGTACACGATCAAACGCAAATGCCAAAAGACCTAGGAGATTTTGATAACTTCAAGGTAAGCTAATTAATGTTTATTCTGGGATATATTCATGCAAGAAAATGTTTTCCAAACACTATTAATTCTCCTCTATCAGATGCATTCCGAATCCATCTTACTTACATAGCCCTTACAAGAACACACAACACGTTATGAAGGCTAGAGATGTCCATGTCACAGGATACAAGGTAATGTATCAGAACATATACCTAATGATTAATCATTTGTGGTTTTTGTCATATGTTGTTGTGAACTGCATACTGTTTGGCCAAGCTAACACAGGGTTATGGACAGCAATGAGCTATTATGTTCTGGCTTCGGTAGTATTACTCCATAATGCACATGTGAATATCGGAGCAATAGAGGAAAACATGATGTACCGTATGTGTTATTGTATCCAGTTATAGTAAGATATGGTTGACAGCAATGCCTACTGTGTACTCACCCAGTAGCCATCCAGATGGAAATCTGCCGGCCCATATATCTAATATGTGCCAGATAGATGCAGGATATAGGCATCGTGAGCACTTCCCGGGAAGCCTGCATACACACTTTGTGTGTGCATGTTCGCATCGCAAACAACCTGTACATTAATTGAATGATAATGCCTGCGATTTCTGTACAGCGCTACTTGCTCTCTAGGAGGTATCAGTGCCACATGGGTACAATCAATAGCACCGAGCACATTGGGGGCACCTCCTAATCGTTAGAAATCTACCTTAACCTTCGAGATCTCTTCAGCAGTGTTAGGGTAACTGATGTATCTGGTAGCTGTCCGAACAATAGCACGGAGGAATGCCCTCAGACAATTGGAGAGGCTTGGCTGAGACATTCCTCCAGCTATGCTGAGTGTGTTCTGAAAGGTACCAGAGGCAAAGAGGTGTATTGTAGCTAACATCTGTGTTATCCCTGGGATGGCTCTAATGGTCCGTAAGCGAGGCTCAAGGTCCTCCCTCAGGACCGCATAGCACTCCACAAGACTGGCACGGGTCAGCCGAAAATGCTCATGCACCTCCCCATCAGTTAACCCCTCTAATGTGAGTCTCTCCCTGTACACATTGGGTGCCCTTCGCCTCCTCACGGGCTCCTGGCCCCTCCTATCCTTTCACCATGCCTCAGCCACCACCACCCGTGTTGCCACTACCTCCCCCGCTCTCCCACCAACAACAGTGGGGAGACAACGCCCGTGCATGGATGCTGCGGGCCCTGCGCCCAGGTGGAGGAGGACCTAGGAGCTGTGGACATGATTGTGTCTTCTCAACAGCACTCCTCAGTGACCATCTATTGGTCACAATGCTGACCTAATCTAGCCTGGCAACAGAGTCTTGGTCACATGGTCCATGATCCTCTTCTCTTAACACATAGGGTTCTGTTGAACATGCCACCAATTGATGGTCACTGGGGAATGCTGGTGGGAGGAGATGCTGCATGCAGTCCCTTTTTTGTAGGCCCTTAGGTTTTAGGTTCTTTTCTTTATTTTCCTTTCCATTTGTTTTGTTTTAGGTACAATTCAGGTCCATGAAGGCATCTTCTGCATCTGCTAGCAATGTGGAGGAAATGTATGAGGTGTAAGGGTTTCCCAGTGCCTCTCAGGCAGACATTCCTTCAATGACAGCCCCCCTTAATATGTAACTGCCACAATGTTAAACCTATCATATTGCCAGATATCTGAGACATGCTTGTTGTTAGCTTAAATGTAGACTAATACTGCTATGGCGGTAGACTTGCAAAGTCTCACAATGGCATGTTAATGACAGCCAGCATTGATATATGCACTAGTGAAGCTTGGGATCCTGACCTCGATATCAGTCTGAGAACAAATCCTTGGGTCTGATGTAAGTGACAGTGACTCTGGCTGCTGACTTTGGTGTCCTCTCCGTATTAATGGCTATTTACCCATATTGCTGATTATCCAGAGACTAGCTAATAGTTAGTAATGCTTGTAGATGGGAATCAGGTGAGTTGGTATATTGGTACAGTATTTAGCACTGTACTGTACATGCATTGTCATAATTTTTTTTTTATCCTCCTCCGCCTTTTTTTTTGGACCATTTTTTTGTAGGTATCCCCTTTGTTTTCTTTTTGCCTCTTGCTCTCTCGGGACCTGCCCACACCACACCCATGATATTGTTGCACAGTCTTGACCACTGCTGATTGTGGTCTGTGTCCAAAATAAAGCCTTGTTATCCCATTATCTGAATGCACAGTCTTGACCACTGCTGATTGTGGTCTGTGTCCAAAATAAAGCTTTGTTATACCATTATCTGAATGCACAGTCTTGACCACTGCTGATTGTGGTCTGTGTCCAAAATAAAACTTTGTTATACTGTTATCTGAATGCACAATCTTGACCACTGCCGATTGTGGTCTGTGTAAATAATAAAGCTTTGTTATAACGTTATCACTGTGTCACTGTGTTTTCAATGGTTTGGGTTATGGGACATCCACATGCATCACATTACTATAGATGTAAACTAATGAGCCCTAATTAACCTGCAATAGATCAATACATATTAAGAGGAATAATAGTTCTAATAGCATTAGATGTCATATAATACTACATCTACAATCTAGGCATAATACTGGTTAATGCACAGGCCAAGTCCAATTAGTGATACTGTGGAGTAGGAACATTCCCCTGAGTGCCTAACAGGATAATGATAGGTGATACTGGAGTGGCTGGTCAGTTCCTTCTCCAGTGATATGGGATTTGTCCGACCACTCTGTTTTCACCCACACTAGCCCTTAATGTTATAGCTCACAGCTTGATTAAAGTATACAAGCCCCATCACCAAAATCACTTCGCAATCCAAACTAATGTAAATTGATGAATAGAAGAACATAATGGGAGGTCACCAAATGGGAATGAGTGGACATCTTGGCACATGGCCACAGGCAATGGCATGGGACTTCCTGGGATGGGCTTAACAGAGATTACCCCTGATGGAGGTGAGTTGGCTGTTGCTCCTCGTGCCTCTGCAAACCCTCCATGTATGTTTGTGGCCCGTCCTGATGGGTTACAGTAGATTAGTGTGGGATATGTTCCCATGGTCACCTTGTGGTTTGATAAGTGATGGGGCTTGTGTACTTCAATGAAGCTGTGAGCTATACCATTAAGGGCCATTGTAGGTGGGAGGGTGAAAGCAGAGTGGACGGACACATTCCAAATCACTGGAGAAGGAACTCCAGCATCACCAGCATGCAAACCTTGTAGGAAGGCAGTGGCAGAGGCTTAGCTGCATGTGCTGCAGGCCAGAGAGGCAGATATGACTGAAAGACCAAACAAGAGATATTGTGTACTTCAATGAAGCTGTGAGCTATACCAATAATAATATTACAAACACTGGTAATAGTAATCAAGTAATCATTAATATTAATAAACCTCATCAGTGTGTACCTCTACACATTTTACCACTACAAATCAGACCACCATGGCTCTAAAATCCCATATATAAATATAAAACCGAATATTAAACAAACATCCTATTTCTCCAAAAAAAAAACACGAAATCTATTTCCCTATTTAGCCCCTTAGGTTCCAGGGTATCCAATAAATGGATCCAGAAAGTCTCATATTGACGTAATTGTAACACCCTATTACCTCTCCTTTTATTTGGTGCCACATGATCCACTGCTTGGATGGTCATTCCCTGCTTATCCCCACTATGTTGCAATATCATATGTGCAGAAAGTCCATTTGTTAAACTCCTTTTCTGATATTATAAATATCTTCATAGAATCATTGTCTGAAAGACCTCTTGGTGCGGCCTGTATATTGTTTACCTTTTGTTTTTCATATACCACGAAACCTCGCTTTGTGTTTAAGATTATAAGATTACAATGTATGTAAATTTAGAAGGCTTTCAAGCAAATGCTTTTAGTAAAACTAATTTATAGCACTGATATATACTGTAATTTTAGACAGAGTGGTCGGACAATAATTGTATTTACTTTCCAAACACATTCTGTCAATATAATGTGTATTTTTTTTTAAAAGAGCATATTTCATATATGGGACTACAGTTGTTTGGTGGTGTGTGTTTGGAAAAACAAATATAACAAAGATGATTAAGGAACATTTAGGTTAAACATAACAGACAGAAAGATAAACTGTTAGATCATAAAATGAAATTAGTGTTTACGCAATACACCATTATGAACTGTCTCCATAAAAAGTATTATGATCCTGGGTTAGCAAAGGTTTATGATTAAATAAATGTATAATTACAAATGTGTGGCTTATTTTAGAATATTCATGTAGTAGTGAATATGAAGTAAATGACTGTTAGCAGTGTTTAAAACACTATTAAGTACATTGAGATGTGTGCTTTATCATAATTATACAGGAGCACAAATCAATCGTTCTTTTATTTAAGCACTCATAAAAAAAGGATAGACACCTTGTGCTATACTAGCTCAAAGGCTTCTGAAAAATACCTTCTAAAAGGCAATTTTTTTGATGCAGGTTTGCAGTGTTTCAAGAGGAGTATGGATGTAAACATCTGTAATGACTTTCATCACACATCAATTATACACCATCTGAGTTCACTACAGTAAAGTCCCTGTGCGTCTTTGGAAGCAGCAGTAATTTACATTCTCCAGTTGATCTACATATTGGGCAGTTTATATGTCCTGTCATATTATAAAAATTATCATTACATTTTTGATCCTTTGGTGTACATATTTTTATTCTTCTAATTGTTTAATGAGTGATAAAGGATTTAAAATAAGAGATATACAGTCTAATGATTTCATTATAATATTTGCTGAAGTTTAGAAACTCTAAGGGTCTAATCTACCAACATCAAGAATGCACTCACTAAGCAGAAGTCACATTAAATATAATTTTTCATATAAGGAGCTTCAAGTTCAAGGTACTTATCTATAGGAAATTATAGCTAAGGGGGATTTCTTTTCACATTAATGTTACTGTGGATTTTTGTCCTTGTTTTAAACATGTTCACTTGTTATGATTTCGGTAAGAGAAAATTCCAGTGTTTTGTATGCTTTCCGACTTTTTGTATTTGCACTTCAGAGTACACCTCTCAATTTTTTATAAATATTTTATTACATCTTTTCATGTGACAACACTGAAGAAATGACACGCTACAATGTAAAGTAGTAAGTGTAGAACCTGTATAAAAGTGTAAATTTGCTGTCGCCTCAAAATAACTCAACACACAGCCAATAATGTCTAAACTGTTGGCAACAAAAGTGAGTGCACCCTTAAGTGGAAATGTCTAAATCGGGCCCAAAATGTCAATATTTTGTGTGGCCACTATTATTTTCCAGCACTGCCTAAACCCTCATGGGCATGGAGTTCACCAGAGCTTCACAGATTGCCACTGGAGTCCTCTTCCACTCCTTCATGATGACATTAAGGAGCTCGTGGATTTTAGAGACCTTGCAACTCCCATCTTCCATGTGAGGATACCCTAAAGATGCTCAATAGTGTTTAGGTCTGGTGACATGCTTGGCCAGTCCATCACCTTTACCTTCAGCTTCTTTAGCAAGGCAGTGGTCGTCTTGGAGGTGTGTTTGGGGTGGTTATCATGTTGGAATACTGACCTGCGGACCAGTCTCCGAAGGGAGGGGATCAAGCTCTGCTTCAGTATGTCACAGTGTCACAGTACATGTTGGCATTCGTGGTTCCCTCAATGAACTGTAGCTCCCCAGTGCCGGCAACACTCATGCAGGGCCAGACCATGATACTCCCACTACCAAAAGTATACATTTATAATGAGGAAATGTAATTTAAATAATCCCTAAATAGCAGATAAAAGGATAAGGCACAAAGAACACAAAAACACTCACATGAGATGAAACCCTCAGTTTGAACATAAACAGTGATGCAGAGACAGTGGAGGAAACACAACATAGTATAGAAAATATATATTCACATATAGATATGTGTGTATATATGTCTCGTCTGGGCCTGCATGAGTGCTGGAAAATAATGGTGGCCGCAAAAAATATTGACACTTTGGGCCCAATTTAGACATTTCCACTTAGGGGTGCACTCACTTTTTTTGCCAATGGTTTAGACATTAATGGCTGTGTGTTGAGTTATTTTGAGGGGACAGCAAAATTACACTGTTATACAGGCTGTACACTTACAACTTTACATTGTAGCAGAGTGTCATTTCTTCAGTGTTAAATATTTAAAAAAATGTGAGGGGTGTACTCACTTTGTGAGATACTGTATTTCTTTGCTGTAAGCTTATTGTGATCTACTAGCCACAGGGATGTGTTAGAAGGACATGCTGAAAGATGACACAAAAGAGCAGCATGGCTATGACATACGCAATGCTACTCATTCTAGTTTTGAGATAATACAGAATATGTGATCATGAAGACTTAAGGTATAAAAACTGTTATCTACAGCACTGCTTTGAATTTCTCTGTGGGCAACTTTGGCTGTGATAGCTTCCCATATACAAGCTGCAGTTAAGAATAATTCTGCTGGATCAGACCAGACTCTGTCATTCATTATTGTATTACCTCATCTAAAAGGAACTCTATCCAATTAAACGGTCACATTAGCCTATCAATGCCTATGAACATCCCTTAAAATATAAATTAACCTTACTTCTTGCCTTATTATTATTATTATTATTATTATCTTTACATGTAACGCACCAACATTTTCTGTGGTACTATACAGGCGTTAAGGGAAGGCAAAAATAAAAATTAAGACATTACAAAGAATGGAGGGGCCCTAATTTGAGCTTAAAATCAAATGTACATATTGTCGTTAGCTATAAATGTTAACATGCTAAAACCCTTTAAAATGGTAAATTTGTTAACTGGTCCTTTTTAATGTGAAGCTGTGGAAAATAGTACTTTTACTTTCTCTAATGTAGTAACTTAAAATTATATTTAATTGGACTAATTAGAATACACCATGAATGTCATGATAAGCCATAACCTTTTGACTTTTTATTTTTTGACAACTCTCTATCCATCTCAGTAAACATATTGCTGATGATTACAATGTGCTATTCAAACTCCCAGTTTTCACTTACTAGTGTATCTGCTAGCTTTACATTTTAGGTTGAGTGTATTTTATATTAATTTTGATAATCTACAAAGCAAGGAATGCATTACTGGCATGTTAAATATTTTATTCAACTGTATTTTGAGAATATCTATTTTAGTTTAAGTTTTTAGCTACTGGTTTTCAAAAAGTTTGCGTCTCGAGAGACCATGAATACACTTTCTCTAAAGTGAGAAAAATAACTGAATTTTTGACACAATACACACAGCATGACTGAACACTAAAAAACTGCAAATTTCATACTCTTTCAAAGATAAATATTTTTTTCGAAGAAATCATACCAGTACAAAGTAAAATTCACTTTGTGCTTCTTAAAAAGCAGCATGTTATCGCAATTTCAATTTCGACATCACTTTCAGAACACACTATGACATCAGATTCACTGCTGCCAATAAACAATAGGGAATTGTTACTGACAATATCCAGTGCTGTATTCATTTATAATATTATCTATTGTGAGTAGAGAAGGCAGATGTAGAGCCTACAGATTTAGAAAAATATGCTACTTAATCTACTATGACAAACATTGCTTTTTAATCACTAACTTTTTAAAATCAATTTAATTTACATAAAAGATTAGAATGACTATTAATTAGATCACTTTATGTTTTAATACTTTTTTTTACTAAGTATCACTAATATAGTTGTCGTCCTGCAAGTTGTTGTCCTGTTGCAGCAGTAGCGTAGCTGATGGGGGTGCCAGGGGCGGAGCGCCCCAGGAGTCAGGTTGCTAGGGGCAGCAACACAGCCTGTATTCAGTCAGGGCTGCGCTGGGCTGGGCTGCTGCTTACTCACACAGGAAGTTGTGATGGCCCTCCTCCCCCTTCCCCCATGCCACATCACCGGTACTCTGCTCTGCCTGTATAGATCCCAGCTCTCTTCTTTGCCTGCAGGGAATTGGAGGAGTTGCCTGGAGGAGGAGCCATTAGACCGGGACGTGACGAGCAGCAGCAGCATGGAGGTAAGAGACAGGGCAGAGAGATGGGAGGGAGACAAAGGGAGGGGGGAAGACAAAGGGGGGAAAAAGAGGGGGATGGGAGAAAAAAACAGGGAGAAAAAGAAAGAGCCATTGAGGCAAGCCGCAAGACTTAGGCTGCAATGAGCGTCAAAGGCGCTCATTGCACTGCGAGCCTCGCGAAGCGAGGTGAGCAGTTGAAGCACGCAGAACTTCTTAGGCTGCATATAGGACATACAGGCTTTGCTCTTTAATCTAAATATAATTTCAAACATGGTTCATTTTAAGCATATGCCTGCTGTATTACAGAGCTTTAAGCAAAGCCCCGGATGTATTAAGTACAAGTCAGGAGACCTAAGTACAGCACTGTTTTAAGATTACTGCCTCTCATCAGTGTGGGATCGGTTCCTAGTTTGTGTAGTAAATTTTGTTGGGAGGTAGTTTACCACAACAATCATTTCATTTATGGTGGGAAAAAGAGCAATATAAATTATTTTTCTTTTATTTAATAATATATTTTGATATTAAAAAGACAATTGTATTTATAGCTTCAATAGATAAATCATGTGTGTTTATTTTGTTTAAATATAGACAATACATTAGAGCATTTGATCCTAAGCAACATGGTTTTCCCCTTGAGTACTGGGTTGTGTGTTACGCGGGATGTTGTATAATAAAACGGGCATAATAATATTTTTAATTACACATATGTTGATATTGGACTGTTAAGTATGAAATAATGTTGACATTTCATAATTTTTATAAAAATAAAGTTCATAAAAGCCACTGCGAGTGGTCTTTGGTGCAAGTAATATATTGTTCATTGTTTCCTGTTATGGTACTGGCCTGATTTGTGAATGTTCTGCAAAATCTTATTATCCTAGGGTTTACATGTCAAAGTGCCTGGACTAAATAGTAATCTTTGTCAGTGTCAAAAGTCAATGGAAAATGTTGTAGTTTTCAACAATGTTTTAGGGATGGGTAATTAACATAGCTAGGTAGAAATGTCTGATACAGCGGGCATATGCTTAAGAGAAGCCATGTTTGATATGATTGTGGATCGCAAGAGCGAAGCCTTTGGGGTCACATTTGCATGTCCCTGCCAAGGTTCCCAGAATGCAGTTTAATAACTATATTTCTAAGAATTCTGGGCATGAAACAAGTTTTTTTTACTTGTTTTAGACATTAAAATGTGAACACAAATGTAATATATTATTAAAATGCTTGTGTGTATGCCAAGGGCCACCTGAGCGGGCTTTGCCTATGAAAAGTTCAACCTTTAATTTCATAAACTGGAATATACTACAGCAATTGCAGTAAACAGCAAACACCAAATTCAGCACAGATTATAGAGTGGGTTATTTTTTGAATAATACAAAGTTTTTTTTAGATTATGTATGTGAAATTGGATTAATTTGGGTTTGTAAACAATAAAATGATTTAAAGCATACAAATCTGACTTGTAAATACGTTCATCAAACCAAAATAATGTGAATGGAAATATATTTCCTGTTTGTTAATTTAGAATTGTGCTTGTAGTGAATAATAAATAATAACTACTGATATCTGCTACAAATAATAGATTAATACATTAAAATCCCTTAGATTTGGGTTGGCATGTACTGTATAAACCAATCATTGTTAAATATAACTTTTTAACTTACAGAGAAGAATAAGAGAACTTAAGGAAATAATATACCATTCATTTTGCATATTCATTTACTGATTAATAGAAAGGTAATTAAGATCCAAGATATCAGCTAAAGAGCTTAATAAGTGAGGTACTACAAGTCTTGGGAAGATAAGTGGTAGGTCTGTCTTGTTTTGTATGCATGTAAGGCCTCAACAATTTCTATATTTTTTATAGAACATTTGAGAGGTCACTTCACATTTTATAGGAAATGCTCCAACCCTGCATGTAATCCCAGTTATACTAAAGTCGCCTCTGCAGAATAGAATTAACACCATGGCTTACATTTAAATAAGTGTAAGTTAATGCCCTATACATTTATTAACGCACACTACATTTTTGTGAAAAAAATAAAGATGTGAACTACATTCCTGTGACTTTCCACTAAAAAAAGTGTTGAATGCAAAACCGCTAACTGTTTCAGTTTAGTTACATAGTTACATACTGTAGTTGCATAGTAATTGAGGCTTAAAAAAATACTTTTAATCCATCAAGTTCAACCTTTTTAGCTCTCATTGGACCTTTATAATATGTGGATTAATTGTTAAGTTATTGTTTATTCATTGTTAATTGATTCAGAGGAAGGCAAACAGAAAACTAAAAATTATTTAAACATTGCCAATTGTCTCAAAAGGGGAAAAAAAAAAAATTCCTTCCTGACTGACAATAAGATTCCTCCCTCCTTCTCTAGTTATCCAGGATAACCCTGAATGCCCCTTTTATTCCAAAATATATCCAATTCCTTTTTAAAGTTATCTAACGAATCGGCTGTCACTACCTCTATTGGTAGAGAACTCCACAGTTTAACCAGCCTTACTGTGAAGAACCCTTTTCTTTCTTTAAGGTAAAATATTTTTACTTCTAACTTCAAAGGATGCCCTCTTGTCAGTTGAAAACCTCTTGGCACAAACAGCCTTATTAAATTGTGATTCAGTAAATTTAAAAGGGCTCTATTTAAGCACACAGCATATATTTTTACAGAAGTTTTTAGTTAGTGAACTTCTATCCAAGAGCAAGGTCTTCAGTAACCACAGACTTCTGTAAGTAAAATATGCTCTGTGCTTAAATAGAGCCCTTTTAAATGTACCAAATCACAATTTAATAAGGCTGAAAATGTTCACTTTAAAAAGACTTGTATTGACCCTGGATGTATTAATAGAAGGTAACCATATGCTCTGTTAGTGCCTCATTCAATTGCAATTTGGCCATTTGAATAGGGCTCTATATAAGCACAGAGCATATTTTTTACAGAAGTTTTTAGTTATTGAACTTCTATCCAAAAGCAAGGACTGCACTAAATATCAACTTCTGTAAAAAAAAAAAAAAATATGCTCTGTGCTTATATAGATCCCTATTCAATTGTCAAAATTGCAATTGAATAAGGCCCCTTATTTCTAGAGAAAATAGGTTTAATTTGTTTAGCCTTTCTTCATAACTTAGACCCTCTATTCCCCTTATTAGTTTTGTTGCCCTTCTCTGTACTTTTTCCAGCTCTAAAATATCTTTTTTAATAAAGTGGTGCTCAAAACTGTACTCCATATTCCAAATGTGGGCTTACAAACGATTTGCATAGTGGCAGAATATTTGCTTCCCTTGCTTCTCTAGCCTTCTTATAGGGTAAATAATATTTTATGCTGCTTGGCATAGTGCACTGTTACCTCCACAAGCATTCTCAAATCTAGATTTGCTCCATTAAGATTATAATTTGCAGGGCTACTTTTCCTTTCCAGAAACATAATTTTACATTTATTTGTATTACATCTCATCTGCCATTTCTCTAATTTATGCAAATCCCTTTGGAGGGAAAGTCATCATAATTTTCTGATTAAATTACCCTCTATGGCTTAGTGTCATCAGCAAAAATGGAGACAATTCTTTTCAGTTCTACTCCTAAATCATTAGTAAATATGCTAAAAAAGGAGAGAATTTACTACTGAACCCTGAGGAACTCCACTTACCACATTCTTCCAATCTGAGTATGTTCCATTTACAACAACCCTTTGCTTCCTTTTAGCCAGCTTTCAATCCATGAACAGATAATTTACTGTAATTCCTGCATTTGTTAGTTTGTAAAAGAGTCTTCCATGTGGCACTGTTTCAAAAGCCTTTGCAAAATCCAACAAGACTACCTCCACTGAGATGACTTGATCCAAGTTCCTACTAACGTCCTCATAAAAAACTAATTAGATTTGTTGTTGACATGACCTAAATTTTTTCCTCATAAATCCATGTTGACTCCTATTTATGGTCTTGTTCAAACAGAAATATTCTTGTATACTATCCCTTATTAAACCTTCTAGAAGCGTTTCCACTTCAGAAGTAAGGCTTTCTGGTCTATAATTCTCTGGATTTTCCTGGATTTGCTCTTGCTCCCTTCTTAAATATAGGTATCACCTCTGCTTTTCTCCAGTCATCCGGTAGCAACCCTCTGGTGAGTATTCAAAAATTAGATATAATGGTTTGGCTATTACAGAACGCAGTTCCCTCAGTACCCGTGGATGTATTACATCAGGACCTGGGCTTTAATATTTTATTTTTATTCTTTTGGATTTCTTCCTGCGTTAAACTATTATTTGGTGAAGGTAGTGTAGCCCCATTATGTTGCAGTGTCCCAACCACTGGTAGCTCCCTTGTGTATACCGAAGAAAAGATACAAAAAAAATATTAAATTGACAGACATTTTGCAATTTTATTCTGTAGTTCATCTACCAACAGCTGAATGCTGTAATGAATTTTCACGTGGTGGGAACTATTATAAACGCTATGCATTACAAGCTAACTGTGCATTTAACCGTTCTAACAATAAGTTAAATCACAAGTTCTCTCTCACATTTGAAATGGAAGCTGACAATCGGAAGTATATGGATAATTGAGCTTATGAAAAACAGACAACAGCTTTTGAAATGCTTTTCACATTCTGTATTGAAATCCTAAATATAGTACTAAGACTGTTTGATGTTTTTCCGTATAGTCTTATGCGCTATTATTTCTGTTCCTTTTTAAACCATTTGTCGGTGATCGCCATGTTATTATACTGTTCTTATAAAGAACTACATATCAAGCTGTGTAATGAGCTCTTCTAATACTGACATCTGGCTTAATAGCAGATCTGAGTTTGCTAAGTAAAGTTAGCCATTTTCCTGAGCCTGGGTTCAGATTGTATTTAAACAAAAAACTTAAATGTTTAATATAAAAATTATTTTATTTCTAAGGACCTAGCTCAAACTCATCTTGTAAATGCTATTGAAGAAGCTACATTTTGGTGCAAATACACCTAAAGGATTGCTTGGTTTTAATGCACAAATAGCAACGATTTCCATAACTTTTATTCAGTGAAGGTCAGTATAACTTTTCAATATATTGTGCTAAAAAAATTGTGTAACCATTGCTATAAAATCTAAATGCAAAATGACTAAGTTTGGTATTATCGATTTGACCATCACTATATTACCTTTTATAGACAAGAGATCTGATCGGCACTCTCCAGGGAACCCACATGGAGTGGGACTTCCCATGAGACGAGTAAAATACCTCATGGCATGAGATCTGGAAATGTGAGTATATTGGCTACTAAACATTTTTGATGATTGTAGTGTTTGGTTATATCTGCATAAGGAGTTGTGCTTCTTTCCCCCTCTTCCCTTTGTCTCTCTTTCTTTCAAGTGATACATGGACACTTTTTGAACTGTTCTCTGTGAAGAAGCAACAGTCCACAAGCAGTTATCTTCTACCTGACAGTGATC
Source organism: Discoglossus pictus (assembly GCA_027410445.1). Lineage (NCBI taxonomy): Eukaryota > Metazoa > Chordata > Amphibia > Anura > Alytidae > Discoglossus > Discoglossus pictus. The sequence continues at coordinate 335,557,811 of CM050167.1, forward strand.
TATAACTACAGTATACCCATGAACTTTGTTGCTAGTGTTTGTCTTTGTTACTGTAATCTACATATTCAAGATTGGACTCAATTTTTAGGCTTAGTGGATTTATCATTACCACTGAAAAGCCATTCTATACATTATATGGACTTATCCTATACACCATTTTTTAGGCATTGTTAATCTGTCATTAATAGTGATGTCGCGAACATCAAATTTGCGGTTCGCGAACAGCGGATGCGAACTTCCATCAAATGTTCGCGAACGGGCGAACCCGGCGAACTTCCATAGACTTCAATGGGCAGGCGAATTTCAAAACCCACAGGGACTCTTTCTGGCCACAATAGTGATGGGAAAGTTGTTTCAAGGTGACTAACACCTGGACTGTGGCATGCCGGAGGGGGATCCATGGCAAAACTCCCACGGAAAATTACATAGTTGATGCAGAGTCTGGTTTTAAGCCATAAAGGGCATAAATCACCTAACATTCCTAAATTATTTGGAATAACATGCATGTATGATGTTGTATCGATCAGGTAGTGTAAGGGCTACACACGCTTCACAGTAACAGACCAATCTCCCCGTTTAATGCACCGCAAACAACCGCAAACAGTCCCTTTGCACAACAGCAAACTCCCCATTTGCACAAGGTTGGATACCAAGCTAGCCATGTCCCGTTCCTTGTCCTCACTGATGTCATTGAAGGTCTCTTCCTCCACCCAGCCACCAAGGGTCCCCGAAAGGTGACAACAAGCCCCCTGGGATGCCTGCTGTGTTTGGTCTTCCACCTCCTCAAAGCCACCTTCCTCCTCTGACTCCTCTTCTTCAGACTCCTCTCTCTGCGTTGCCTCTGTCTGCGTTATTATAAGGTGTGTACTGTTAAGTAGTACTATTCCTATCGGTTTAATCCCTGTTACGTCCACTATTAGGGGACGTATATATGGCATTGATTTTTGGAACAGGGAGATGGAAAAAGATGCTTGGTCGGACCTCCTACTTCGAATTTGGGGCACTGCACGCGCAATGTAATGTGCCACCAGATAGGAGTGGTGTTCTAACGTGTACTATTTATTCCTATCAGTTTGATACCTGTTACGTCACCTATCAGGGGACGTGTATATGGCATGGATTTTTGGAAGCGGGAGATGGAAAAAGATGGAAAATGATGCTTGGTCGGTCCTCCCACTTCAAATTTGGGGCACTGCGCGTGCAATCTAAGGTGCCACCAGATAGGAGTGTCACTGTGCACTGGCAAAAGTTGGCAGAGTAGGCACTGTAGGCCTCACACACACACCTGTAGGCAGGCAACTGATATTCAATCGATTACAGTAAAAAAAAGTGTTGTTTTATGTCACTGTACACTACGGTTGCACCAGAAATTACGTATCACTGTGCACTGGCAAAAGTTGGCAGAGTAGATGTAATAGGCTTCACACACACGCCTGTAGGCAGGCAATTGCTATTCAATCTATTACAGTCAAAAAAGTGTTTTATTTCACTAAGCACAATATAAGCTGTTAGGTGTTAGCCTGTCACACACACACGCTGGCAGGCAGGCATAAGCAATTAGATTACACAGAAAAAAATTATAAAATAAAATAAATGATGTTCTAGCCCTAAAAAGGGCTTTTTGGGTTGCTGTCCTTCAGATGGAAGGCTCTGGAAGGGAGTGTATGCTGCTGATTGGCTGGAATGTGTCTGCTGACTGTGAGGTGCAGGGTCAAAGTTTCCTCAATGATAAAGTATCGGGGGCGAACCGAAAAGCACATATGTTCGCCGTCCGCTGCGAACGCGAACATGCCAAAATCGCCGTGAATAGTCCGCGGGCAAACTGTTCGCGACATCTCTAGTCATTAACACTGATAAACTATCCTATATATCCACACAAGTGGATTTACCTTAAAAAGTAAAGGCTGATAAACTGCAGAGTGCACTCATTGTGCCCAGGTGAGAGGGGTGTGGCTTGACTGTTTAACTTGTATAAAATGTTTGTGAGCTGGTTTGGGGCCTGTTTACAAGTGGATTTACCTTACAAGTTAAGGCTGATAAACTGCAGAGTGCACTAATTGTGCCCAGGTGAGAGGGATGTGGCTTGACTGTTTAACTTGTATAAAAGGTTTGTGAGCTGGTTTGGGGCATGTTTACAAGTGGATTTACCTTACAAGTTAAGGCTGATAAATTGCAGAGTGCAGTAATTGTGCCCAGGTGAGAAGGCAGAAGTTAATATAAACAGGAGAAGGGGCGAACTTGTGAGCTTGCGAACATTTTCAGTATCAAGTGCAATTCTAGTAAAAACCTAGGAGTTTAAATAAAAGGAGGGACTTCAAAGAAAAGGGAGGGCAGATTTATAGTGAAAAGGAGAGGAAAACTTTATATAAATATATTATTTTATATTCTTTATTTTTCCCACTGAAATTTGCAGACAATAATAATAATTATGCGTCAGTCCAGTGGCAACCTTATTCATTGTACATCCTGTCATATGTATGCAATACTGGAACAGATGATCCAGGGTCCATACCTCTGTGAGAGGTGTGAGCATGTTGCCTCTCTGGAAGCTCAAATTGGAGATCTGGAGAGGAGAATTGCAGCACTTAGTGATATTGCTCCACTGGAAAGGGGGTTGGTGCTCACTGAGCACAGTTTAGCTGGGCCTAGCATGGAGGGTGGAGCTGGGGCTAGTGAGGATGTCCAGGGAGGTAGCTGGGTTACAGTTAGAAGAGGAATCAGGGGGAACAGGAGGAGGCAGGCCAGTTCTGAGCTGGCAAACACCAACAGATTTGCCAGATTGAGTGAAACTGTTGGGGATGTCCATTCAGGAATGGCAATGCCAGATAAATTCCCTCTAACAGCCGGGAGAACAGTTCTACTGCAGGAGTGGGAGGGCAGAATAGGCAGAGCAACAGACAGGTTTTTGTGGTAGGGGACTCTATTATTTGGAAGGTAGACAGGGTGATTTGTCACCCAGATCCCTGGGTGCTCAGGTTCGTCATGTTGTGGATCGGGTAGACAAATTATTGGGAGGGGCTGGAAATGAACCGGCGGTCATGGTACATATTGGTACCAATGACAAAGTTAGTGGAAGATGGAGTGTCCTAAAGAATGATTTTAGAGAACTAGGTAATAAGCTGAAGGCAAGGACCTCCAAAGTAGTATTTTCTGAGATACTACCAGTGCCTTGTGCTAGCCCAGGGAGGCAGAAGGAGATTAGGGAGGTTAATGCGTGGCTAAAGATGTGGTGCACTAAGGAGGGGTTTGGCTTTTTAGAGCATTGGGCTGACTTCTCACTTCGGTACAATCTCTACAGTAGGGATGGATTGCACCTTAATGATGAGGGAGCTTTTGTACTAGGGGATAGGATGGTAGAATGGCTGGAGGAGTTTTTAAACTAGTAGGTGGGGGGGAGGGACTAGATATAAGTAATGGGTAGAAAGTGTAGAGGGTATAAGGGATGAATTAACATGGGATTTAATAGGCATTACCGAAACGTGGTGGGATGTATCTCATGACTGGACTGTTAATCTGGATGGTTATAACCTATTTAGGAAAGATAGAGGCAATGGTAAACGAGGAGGAGGGATTTGTCTGTATGTTAAGCCTGAATTTAAGGCTATAGTCAGAGAAGATATTTATGGTGGACCTATTGATAAAGTTGAATGATTGTGGGTAGTGTTAAATAGCGTTGCAGCAAATTCCAAAAGAATATTAGTAGGAGTATGCTATAAACCCCCAAATATAGCTGAAAGTGAGGAAATACAATTATTGTTACAGATTTGAAATGCAGCTAAGCACGGGCAAGTTCTAATAATGGGAGATTTTAATTACCCTGAAATGAACTGGATAAATCAGACCAGCAGTTCAGCTAAGGGGAGCAGGTTCTTGAGTACACTCAGGTATCCTTATCTGGCCCAGGTTATACAGGAGCCTACTAGAAATGAAGCTATCTTAGATTTACTCATTACAAATAATATTGATATTGTATCAAATGTTGAAATAGGGCAACCTTTGCGAAACAGTGATCACAACACAGTCTCATTTGAGATTGAATTAAAAAAACAACATTTTAAGGGGCCAACAAAAACTCTTAATTTTAAAAGGGCAGATTTTAATGGTCTAAGGGCAGCAATACAAAGTATAGACTGGGACAGAGAACTGATAGGTAAAAACACTGAACATAAATTGACAACATTTAAATCCTTACTAAATATACATACACATCGGCATATACCGTGTGGGAATAAAAGTAAAAGGAGTAAATCCCAACCCATGTGGCTTAACAATGATTTAAAGATCAATATACGGAGTAAAAAAACAGGCATTTAAATTATACAAACAAGAGGGGACAGAGACTGCTTTACGGGAATACAAGGAAATCAACAAGGCTTGCAAAAGCGCGATTAGACTGGCTAAAATAGAAAATGAAAAATTAATTGCAAAAGAGAGTAAGACTAACCCTAAAATATTTTTTAAGTATATTAATGGGAAGAAGGCGAGGAAGGAAGCTATAGGAACATTAGAATGTGAAACAGGCTGTCTGAAAATTAGTGACCAGGAAAAGGCAGATGAGCTAAATAGGTTCTTTTCTTCGGTATACACAAGGGAGGTACCAGTGGTTGGGACACTGCAACATAATGGGGCTGCACTACCTTTGCCAAATAATTGGTTAACACAGGAAGTAATCCAAAAGAGGATGGAAAAATAAATGTTAATAAAGCCCCGGGTCCTGATGGAATACATCCAAGGGTACTAAGGGAACTGGGTTCTGTAATAGCCAAACCATTATATTTAATTTTTCAAGATTCACTCAACACAGGGTCTCTACCAGATGACTGGAGAAAAGCTGATGTGATACCTATATTTAAAAAGGGAGCAAGAGCAAATCCGGGGAATTATAGACCAGTGACCCTCACTTCTGTAGTGGGGAAGCTTTTAGAAGTATTAATAAGGGATAATATACAAGAATATGTCTATCTGAACAGGATTATAAGTAGGAGTCAACATGGGTTTATGAGGGATAGCTCATGTCAAACAAATCTAATTAGTTTCTATGAGGAGGTTAGTAGGAACCTGGATCAAGGCAACTAAGTGGATGTAGTCTTTTTGGATTTTGCAAAGGCTTTTGATACAGTGCCACATGGGAGACTATTGGGCAAACTAAGGGATATAGGAATTGCAGTAAATATCTGCTCATGGATTGAGAGCTGGCTAAAAGACAGGAAGCAAAGGGTTGTTGTAAATGGAACATACTCCGATTGGACTAATGTGGTAAGTGGGGTTCTTCAGGGTTCAGTATTAGGTCCTCTCCTTTTTAACATATTTATTAATGACTTAGAGGTAGGATTGGAGTGTGGGGTCTCCATTTTTGCTGATGACACAAAGTTGTGCAAGGTAATTAAATCAGAAAATGATGTGCTTTCCCTCCAAGGGAATTTACAGAAAATTGAGGAATGGGCATCTAAATGGCAGATGAGATTTAATACGAATAAATGTAAGGTTATGCATCTGGGAAGGAAAAATAGCCATGCAATTTATAATCTTAATGGAGCAAATCTAGGTGTATCAGATATTGAAAGGGATTTGGGAGTGCTTGTGGACAACCACCTAGGTAACAGTGCTCAAAGCCAAGCAGCAGCTGCAAAGGCAAATAAAATATTAGCATGTATTAAGAAGGGTATAGAAGCCAGGGTAGCAAATATAATTCTGCCACTATACAAATCTCTAGTACGCTCTCATTTGGAATATGGAGTACAATTTTGGGCACAACTTCATAAAAAGGACATTTTAGAGCTGGAAAAGGTACAGAGAAGGGCAACAAAACTAATAAGGGGAATGGAGGGGCTAAGTTATGAAGAAAGACTAACCAAATTAAACGTATTTTCTCTAGAAAAAAGGCGTCTAAGAGGAGATATGATTACCTTATATAAATACATCCAGGGTCAGTATAAAGATTTGTCGGGGGAGCTTTTTGTGCCAAGAGGTTTTCAACTGACAAGAGGACATCCCTTGAGGTTAGAAGTAAAAAGATTCCACCTCAAAGAAAGAAAAGGGTTCTTCACAGTAAGGGTGGTTAATCTGGGGAATTCTCTACCAGAGGAGGTGGTGACAGCGGATTCGATAGATAACTTTAAAAGGGGACTAGATTTATTTCTAATTAAAAAGGGTATTCAGGGTTATCATGGATAATTAGAGAGACAGTAATGATCCAAATTTTTTACCTTTCCCCTTGAGACAATTGTCTTAGTCTCGCTTGTTTTTTTTTTTTTTTTTTCTATTTGCCTTCCTCTGGACTAATTAATAATAATAAAAAAAAAAAATAAAAATAAAAAAACATTAAATAATTGATTAATAATTAATTAACAACTAATGAATTAATAGTTAATCTGCATTTTGCAGATCAGAGGAGATCTTAAAAGGTTGAACTTGATGGACTGAAAGTCTTTTTTCAACCTTAAATACTATGTAACTATGTAACAAACTGAGATTATATATGTGTTATTTGTATTGCTTAACTTTATAGTGCTACAGTTGTTGGCCTACATCGCTGTTAGGCTTTTTCTGTTCTACTATTGCAATTTTGGTAATTGGTGGGAGAAGTTCCAGTAAGCTATTATTATTATTAACTTTTATTTGTAACGCGCCAACATATTCCATAGCACCGTACAGGGGAAAAGAACAGGGGAAAATACAATATTAACAACTGAAGAAAATGGAGGGCGCTGTTTTGAGCTTAGAATCTTTGTAGAAGGTGCTTTTTCCCAAAGCACCCTACAAGATTGGAAACTCACTACTTACAATCTAAAGGGAATGGAGGAGGCAGAAATGTGGGGAAGAATAACAGATAAGGAATAGCAGGGTCAGGAAGAAGGTGAAAGTTTGCTTAGATGGGAAGGTGTGTGAACTTGGAAATGGATTTCATTTACTGGAGAGAGAGTAATTTAAGATGACTGGCTCAAGTATGTAATATGTTATCTACCCCTAGTGGTCAGATAATATACAGCAGCCTGCAAGTGGGAAAGTCAGAGGTTAGCTATAGAGGTTAGCTTAGATATAGCAGAGGGCAAAGTCCAAACACATATAGTATGGACAGAGTTAGCAGGTGGGACTGAGTGACGGGTCAGGGTTTGGATATATATCTCCAGCAGCCAGCAAATAAGCAGGGGGTGAAAATGAGAGTAGGACTTGCAGAAGCATTTTTGCTTATGAGCTCTAGTACATGAATGAAATGGTGATTGGAGGAAGGAGAGGAGCTTGTTGGAGCAGAGGGGAGGATAGCAGGGAAGGTGAGATATTAATAGTATCGGAGATATACAGCCTTATTAAATTGTGATTCGGCCAATTCTAAAGGACTCTATATAAGCACAGAGCAATTTAATAAGGCTGAAAATATGGAGAACATGAGGAGGATAGTCTGAGAATCAAGCTGGAGCTTAAGGTGAAGTGAAAGGGAACAGACCGGCCAAGAGAGTAATCTAGGAGGAATAAGTAGGGATAGTAATCATTTGCAGGTGATTGATCAGGTGCAAGTAATTTGAGTAATTCAATAAATCAAAAATAACTAGGGTCGGGTAGGAGAAGAGCAGGGAGGTACGGGGTTGCTGGTCTGGGCTGTTTGTAAGTTTGCTGAGCAAAGTTGCAGGGTCACAGACAACTGGTAAAGCAAAACATGTGTTAATTAGGTAGGGGGAGGTAAAGTAAATAGACAAAAGTAATCAAAGCATGAGGATCAAATAAAGACTACAAATCAGAATACATTTTAAATTCACTAAACAAGAAAAAAAACTATGTGCTTAAATATAATATAAGTTCACATTTTATCATAAAAGGACAACATTTGTAACAATAAATTGAAATGTTGTTAATACTGAACTTTACTACTTAAATGTTATGAAGCTGGACAATTACACTAGCCCTTTAACAAATACAGAAAAGAGACACAAGTGTGCATCAGAAAAAATGTACAGTAATAGTATTTGATAATTGCATGTGCCAAGACATAACTAAGTGCTTTCCATTCTGATTTAGAATTTATCTTACAAAGCAGAATAGTGTGTGCCAACAATACTGCTAAATGGAACTTTTCTAATGGAAAATCAATACCTTCTAGCTATTCTGTATGTTTCTGAAAATATATTTTTGGTTAACACAAATGTTTTTAAATTCAATTTGATCACATATAATAGTTGTCAAACTGCGAGTTGTGTAGCGAGGCGAGCCATTGAGTCATAGAAGCCTTCCGAGCTCGGAGCACTTAGAATTGAAACGAGTGGCGAAGGCGCAGTTGAGGCATTGAAACACGCGGGACTTAGCCTGCAAGCAGTTACAAAACACGGGACAAATTAAAAAAAATAAAATAAAAAAACACACACAGCACGGGGAGAACGTCAGGACGCTTGGAAGTGAGGTTGCATGCAAATTTAACCCAAATTTGCAGAGTTTCGGCACTAGAAAAATCTTCTAGGCAAAAAAAAAAATGTGGGACAACAAAAAATGAAAACAAGGCTAAAGTGCTCAAATCACAGCCAGGCACATACGAGTAAACCAGGAACCACCTCAGAATCTCGGGGGCAAAGAAAACTGACCTTGCAAAAATACTAATTTCAATGCCTAACCGCGGAAATCAAAAAACACGAAAGACAAGAGGAGATTAAAAAATGTAATTAAGAATACACTTACACACAGCACGGGGGGAATGCCAGGACGCCTAGGAGTGAGGTTGCACACAAATTTAAGCTGAAATTGTCGAGTGTATGCCCACTCGAACATCGGCTTAGTGATAAATAAATGGCTTGCAAATCACCCCCAGACACGTACGAATTAGCCAGGAACGTAGGATATACAAAATATAACATTACAACAGACGGAAAATGCTTGCGAACCAAGTAACACATAGAAAAAAGCTGCCATTTTACAACACTAGCTTGCAAATAATAACATTACGATACCTAAAATGGCGCTTTACCTGCCTAAACAAAAAGTTTGGCCTCACGCACGCAGCCTATTTACATTGCACACTTGGCACATTCCTGACACTTTCTCCTCAGGTGATCAACTGTCCAACTGTACATTTTCAGATGCAGGAATATCCAAAGAGAGTGTTAGCTCTTCAGGATATTAATTGTTGCATATTACATATAAATAGGTAAAGTATATTAATTTATTAATTCAGTATCCTAAAATGTTTTTATATTTTACACTGTACTTATATATCTGTATTCCCCATGAGCGCCGAAGGTGATCGTTGCAAAAAAGGAAACTTGAAGTACACAAAGGGAGAGGCTCGCAATGAGCGCCGAAGGGCCTCAAAGGAGCAAAAGCCTTACATGGTTTAAAATGTTATTGCCCCATCATTTTTGACAGGCAAGTCGCTAGTCTAAAATATACTCATACATAGAAATTCACAAAAGCTTTATATTGTGTAAATTATTGCTAATAATATGAACTATATTTACATATCTACATTTAATTGCAGATCTATGAATGTTTGAGGATACAGATAATAAATAACTTGAAACGTATTTAATTAGTCGTCTGAATATGTGCTATGCATCAATCACATATATTGTTCTCAGCATCCAAAAGTCGTAGGTAACGCAATGTTAAAACTGAGGGCTCGCGCTGCTCAAAGCGCTGCTCATCGCGATGGTGGTGATGAGAACCGTAGGCGCTCATCCCTCCGACCCTGCACGACTTAGGCATCATCCCTTTGACCCGTGGGACTACAGATCAACAGAAATCTCAATTATACAATTTACAGTGTGAGCCCAGTAGCAGTTTGAAAAAATTGTGTTACAAAAATACGGCCCGTAACACTTTGCAAAAATATAGACCACAGAAAAAATCCGGACCCCGCAAAAAATCTGGACCCGCAAAAAATACAAATTTAACGGCCGAACTGCGGCACTTGCGAAATAAAAAAATAAACCCAAATATGATACAAATTAACTTGAAAACTCACACACAGCACAGGGGGAGAGTCAGGATACCTGTGACTGAGGTTGCAGGTTAATTCAAGGCATATTTCGCCTTTTTTCATGAACTTTTTTTTTCTAAGCAAGAAAAAAAATGGCGGCCCAAAAAAATGAAAAAAAGGCTATAGGAGACTGAAGCACGCAAATCACCACCAGGCACATATGTGTTAGCCAGGAACAACCTCGGAATCTCGGTGGCTAAAAAAACGACCTCGCAAAAATACACATTTAACGGCCGAACCACACAAATTGGAAAACACGAAAAACAAGAAAAAAATTATAAAAATAAAAACACACCCCCATACATCACGGGGGAAACGCCAGGATGCCTGGAAGTGAGGTTGAACGTGATTTAAGCAGAGTTTGCCGAGTTTTGGCACTCGATAAATCCTCTAGGCAAAAAAAAAAATGGAGGCTGAAACAAATGAAAACGAGGCTATAGGAGACCAAGGTGCGCAAATCACTGCCAGGCACGTACGAGTTAGCCAGGAACGTAGGAGATACAAAATATAGCATTACAACGGACGGAAAATGCTCGCGAGGCAAGTAACACATAGAAAAAAGACACCATTGTACAACACTAACTTGCACATAATAACATTACAATTCTAAAAAGGCTCTTTAAAAAAATTGTATATTGTACACTGTACTTATATATCTGTCTTTGCGATCAGTGCCAAATGTGATCGTTGCAAAGGAGGAAACTTGAAGTACACGAGGGTCGAGGCTGAAATGAGCGCCGAAGGTCCTCAGACGCACAAAAGCCTTACATTGTGTGGCAAACAGCATTGCCATGGCTTCAAATTTTATTGCCGTCATTTTTGACAAGCAAGTCGCTAGTCTCTTATAATATGCTGTTTTATGACAATACAATATTTATCCTTTATCAGTTCTCTTATTGACATCATACACATATAGTTGTTCAATTTATCATGTTACTGATTAAAATATAATAGGTATAATGCCAAAACATGAAAACCAGATTGGGCTAGATGGAGTGCAACTTGTTTTTAGCCAATGTACAATTCAGTATGAAACCTGGACATGGCCAGTTTATCAGTTGTTATCAGTATGTGAAGTATAAAAGCAGAACTAAACTGTAATTGTATTTAATTCAGATCTTTTTATTGTATGTTGGCATGTCACATATGATTGATTTATCTATCAACAGAGTGAACTTTACTGTTTACTGATAAAAAATATAGACTTCAAGTTTCCTCCTTTGCAACGATCACATTTGGCACTGATCGCAAAGACAGATATATAAGTACAGTGTACAATATACAATTTTTTTAAAGAGCCTTTTTAGAATTGTAATGTTATTATGTGCAAGTTAGCCAGCAAAAAGGCTGATATATCTGAACTTGGAGATGTAAATTTGTTATCAGAAACTCTTGACATGCTTTGTGTTGCATTGTAAATGATGTGGTTTATATAGGGAACAGTTAACATTGAATAGCTCCAGTAGTCCAAGGCACACATGTGTAGACCAGTAGATTGTGAACTAATAAAACTTCCAGCTTATGATATTTATTATAGAGTATGTAGCTGTGGTGGCCAGGTTTTCAAAAATGGTACACTTACAACATACAGGTGGAAACATACATTTTTATGGTATATATTAGCCAAATATTATGTAAATATTATCTACCTGAGAAATGAAAGGAACGATGCTGTTTGGGGAAGTCTTCACATGTTTGTGAAATATATAATAAACAACAATAGCTGCTATGAAGCCATGAGCAAAAAAGCATTATTTAAAGAAAATATTTAATTTATTTGACTCTGCTTGAATCATGGGGTATTTTATCTTGGACTACAAGCCTGACAAGAGCCTGATGGAGTGTATTCTACTGAGGTTTCCTCTTCTCTTAGGTACTATTGTGAAGTACCAATTGATAGTGACAGTCTTTCAATAGAACCAGAGATCTTAAGTGAACCCACAGTTCCTCCTATTTGTTTCTAATCCTATTAGGAACAAACATAACATATTTTGAAACTTGAAAAATAATTTGCTTATTAGCATGTTATGTTCTTCATACTATACTATAAATATTCAGATCAACTAATTCTCAGGTGAGCCTACTAGATAATATCCAGAGTTAAAATCCTTTATTGTGTTTATCTACAAAACTTTCTGTAAAATAATTAGAGATTAGAGCAGAGAGATGGTACCACTGTCTTGAGACATACAGTAGGTAATATTAAAGCAATCATAACTGGAACTATATTAGAAGCTTGCTGGCTGTAGAGAGTACAAATATGTGAAGTAAACCTTTTGAGTTTGTTAGAAACCTTGTATATGTCTAATCAAAGTACCCAACATTGGCATACTATATGCCAGAAATGTTTATGAACTGCTACTGTTAACTGTCATTATTTGGGGTTTAATATCCACTTTTGATCGTTTTAAGTTTACAGACTTAAACAGGCAGTTGCAAAAGGAGTTCAGTGCTGTGCCCATGTTTAATGTTCTAACAAGCTTGGACACAAAAGGAAAACAAGGAAAATGCTTGAAACAATAAGCAAGGTAGTTAAAGGGCCACTTACTTCAGTACAATGTGGTGCATACCAATGTAAAGATCTCTTAACAGCATGTTTAAAAACCTTTAGAATTTTTGAAATACATTCTTTTTTTAGAATATTGAGATATTTATTATTAAAGGTATGTTTACATGTGTCACTGGCAAGCTGAGAGCAAAGGAAAACTACAGTTAACCCTTTATAAATTCATCTGTGCATAAGAAGTAGTGTTAGTATCTGTTAAATAAGTGATTTGGGAGTTAACTGATGGGTTGTGGGAGTCATGACTGCCAAGAATAACATATTCCTCATCATCTGCACTGGAGTTAAGACCAGGCCCGGCAGATATCATTAATCATGTGTAGTCAGTGTGTTTGTAAACAGACCTAAAACCTTTGTTTTTATTAACTGTTATAAGTATAATTAAAGAACAAAAATATATAATTTTAACATAAAATCTTGTGCTCTTTCACACTATGAAGAGCACTTATGGTGAGGTAACTATCCCTTTAATGTGAAGGATCTGAAACTGGATCATGGTCCTAAATGTGCCTAGTCATATTGGTAGGTAACAGAACTTGTCAGGGTTGAGAGAGGTAAAAAGCATTTTCTATACATGGAGGGTCTGGCGAGTTTGTAACTGGAGCCTGTAAGTAGCTGTGAGAGGTATTGCTGATTGTAATTCTAAGGGGTGTCTGCTCTATAAGAGAACAACCATACGTTGGATAAAATATGGACATTAATCCTGATCTAAAAAATATGTGAGACTATTTTTCCAGTCGCCTCATTCTAAGGTGGTATCTAGTGAGGAATAGAAGGCTTTCCTAGGGGGAGAGGATGAATTATGAGATTTTCACATTACTTGTTGCGCTCTATGCATAGATATATACGGTAGCCGGGAATGATAAATCTTAGTGCACATTTACAAATGTTGTGCTTTGTCAACTTCCATTATTTGGTGGCTGACTCTTGAAGTCTATTATGTGACTTTAAGTGCCTTTTAGTTATACCTTGCTTTTGTAAATTGCTTTTCTCTGCTTTTCTCAGACTTATACTAGCCCAAGTGTACATCTATTTTTTAACACTATTTTCCTTTCTTTCATTTGAACAGAGAAAACTAGTAAGATAATACAATAATGTGTTGCATAAATCTGTTTATTACAGAGGCCACTGGTTATTGCAGATGTTTGTTTTAGTTTGGGGAAAGTAATATAGGTGCACATTGCCTGATGAAGATGAGTAGTGCTAGTACTGCCTGATTAAGATGTGTGGTGCTTGTTACCGCACTAATGCATCGCCACCACAAAGAGCATAATGAATTTTTATGGAACCGCACAGCATGCTGGTTAATGCTTAAACAATATACAACAGATACAGCTTTACTAAAATGAATCACTACAAGTAACAGTATGGGATACTAATACTCAGCAATACATTTTGCCTTGATACTGCATATTTCTTCTAATTAATTTCACACCTTCAATTACTCATTCTGCTTGTTCTTGTTTCTTCAATAAATGTCTCTTTATTATTTATATTTATTACACTGCTACGATAGCTGCTCTACTTTGCTTTGTGTGTATGTTTTATTTTAAACTTACAAGATCCCATTGTATTATGTGTCTAAATATGTTACTATAATTACCCATTTAAAAATGTTTTAAAAAATAAAACAATAAAAATGTAAACAAAAAAAAGCCTTAAAAATGAAACAGTGCCTCCTAGATATATATATATATAAAAACTCTTCATTAAAGGGACCTCTCTGATTTTGTAGCAAGGGCTGTCTAAGGGCTTATTTTTTTCTTATTTGTATTGCTCTATACCTGTACTTGTATTTATATATAGGTTTATAGACTTATATAGCACTACGTAAAATGTTAGCACTTTATAAAAAAATAGTAATTATATATATATATATATATATATATATATATATATATATATATATGTGTGGCATTCAATTATGTTTAAACCAATTGTTTAAAATATGGTGGAAAGAATTTCAGATTCTAAAATATCAAAAAATTTTCTCAAAGTTAGCATTATAAATATATTCTTATTGTCTATTTTAAAATCCAGATTTTAAGCTTTGCAATATAACAAAGTTTTTTCAAAATAATATAGTCAATATGTATGTTACAATATAGTGTAAAAGTTATTGTATGCCTAGAAATTACATTGCAATGTGTATGATAAATATATGATGTCCTCTTTGAGACCACTCTCAAAACACGAAACACAAATTATTAACAGGGAGCAGTGTAATGTTCACACACACACTTTCTAGCAGCAGCCCACTACCTATCACCCGATTACAGCTGTGGTATGCCAATGTAGATAGCACCTCCTGAGAAGCTACCTCCCCCCCTCCCCCCCACAATACTATCTTCAGGAGTGAAGAGAACTGAAGATTATGCAGACTGCGGGGGTATTGCAAAAGAGTAATTAATTGTTTAAATGCACAGTAAAAGATTTTTTTTTAATTATCAAGTCCTACCTAAATATTTGTTGTAGTTGTGTGTTTGGATTGATCAGTTGTATCCGACTTTCCTTGACCTCATGAACCATAACACATCATGCTTATCCACTTGGTATTCATGGCAGAGATACTGGAGTGGGTTGCCAGTTCCTTCTCCAGTGGGCCACAGCAAACTGCTCCTGGTTTTCCTAGGTGGTCTACCATCCAAGTACTGGTGAGGGCCCATCCTGCTTGACCTCAGGGAGGCAGGACCTCTAGGTTCCCTGGCGGGAACTGAACCCAGGTCACAGGGGCGAAAGCACTGAATCTTAACCACTGGACCCCCAGGGATCCCTGAATATTCTTCAGAGAGTCCTTCATAAGACCACTATAGTGATCCATGAAAATGTATGGTGCCCACAAGGAGATACTTAATTTGGTTTTGTTTAACAACTGTTTGACTTTTTAGCCATATTTTTATAGTTAACTGGTAATGGTATAATATTAGAGAAAACCGTAGGTTTGATATTGTGTTCTGTACTTTCACTATCATTATGGTAATGTGTTACAAAACACAAAAGAAGAAACACTTATAAAAAATGTTATATCATTTTTCTATGGAGTTGAATATTACAGAAGCTTCTGTCTAAAACTTCAGAGCGGCTATATTGTATGCAGAGATGAGTAAGTAAGCTATTTTAGTAAAATTTTCCTCAATATTTTGACCATTGTAAATGGAAATAAAAAAATCAATACTGCACTTTAAAAGACGGGGAAAGCGATGCAAGACATTAGAATGAATTGCACAACAATCTCAAGCTCGCAAATCTGCAATCAAATACAAATATATTTATTTAACGTTTAATTTCCATGTCATATCATTCTTAGTAATCAAGGAGTTAATACATATCAGCCCACCAACATGGACTAGAACAGTATTGTCATTAATTTTTCTTATTTTGTATATTGCCGGATTGCGAGTTCGATCTCATATCGGACTTCTAAACGCTAATTGATTGACATTTAACCTCCATGTGTTACTGACTTCAGGATGACAGTTTTATTTACTATTGGCTGTTTCTAAATCTGTAGTTACTGCCTTGCATAATTGATCATGAGCATGCTCTGAAATTCTACTTATGGGTTCATGGTTTACGATTTAGGCTTTCGGCCAGGTAGCTGCGGGTTTGATCAATTGGATCACTCTTTAACTGTTGCAAATTTCGCAAACTTACCGGCGATATAAAGTCAACTGCGGGCTTGCAACTGAATGGAGGCCCCTCTACTTATGTCATGTTTGTTTTATGCTTTAACTGTTCGCCTAGTAAACAGTAGTGCTAAATATGTTGGTTATGAAATGCTAATCTAATGTAATAAAATCTAATCTAATAAAATATAATCCACTATAATAGTTATGCATTGTGGGAGAATCATAAGCAATGCACAGAGAGAGGGAGCACAGAGATAGGGTACACAGAGAGACAGAAGAGACAATTGAACAAAAGGTATGAAACAGAAGAGACAATTGAACAAAAGGTATGATACTATCATTACTAGTCACAATAATAGTTGTCAGTGTCCGGAATGCTTACGATGTTGGTCACGCTTTGCAAGCTTTGCAAAGCGAGGCGAGCCATCGACCACGCGAGACTCAGGCTGCAATGAGTGCCAAAGGCGCTCTCATGGGACATAACCGCAACTGCAAGCTTCGCAAAGCGAGGCGAGCGGTCGAGGCACGTGGGAATTACGACCCATCCGACTTACGACACATGCACTGTGCGGCTCGCAAAATTACGACTTTAACGGCTTAACCACAAAACTGAAAAGACATGAAAAAAAACACAAATATGCCTCAAATTAACTTACACACACACCACAGTGGGAGAGACAGGGAGCCTGTGAGCCAGGTTGCAAGTTAATTTGATGCATATTTGATGTTTTTTCCCGTTTAAAAATCACCTAAGCAAGAGAAAAAATGGCTGCCGAAAAAACGCAAAATGACGAAAACGAGGCTTAAGGACATAAAACTAGCCCGAAGGACGTAATAAATAGCCCTAAGCAGTAACACTTAACAAAAGCCAGTAACACTTAATCCAAGCCACTAACATTTAACACAAGGCCATAACACAACCCAAGCCACTAACACTGCTCAGAGGACCCATAGCCTCACATGGTGTGGCAAACAGCATTGCTAGCCTTACAATTTTACTCCTGTCATTTTTGGCGGGCAATTTCCTAGTATAATAGGGCTACTGGGGCAGTTCAGGTTTTGTGTTACTGTGCTAGTGCTATAGATGAACAGATGGGTTTACTATGTCAACTATTCCAAAAGTCTTTGCCTATTCACTCAATTATTTTATATCCTTTCTAAAACAAAATAATGTGGGTGCAGAATAATATATAAAAAAGAAAACGTTAAATATTATTTCTCTCACTCTTGCTTGCTTCCAGATACAATTACATGTAGAACAGATAGCACATAA
Organism: Discoglossus pictus; assembly: GCA_027410445.1. Taxonomy (NCBI): domain Eukaryota; kingdom Metazoa; phylum Chordata; class Amphibia; order Anura; family Alytidae; genus Discoglossus; species Discoglossus pictus. Next base: position 335,575,237 of record CM050167.1, read on the forward strand.
ACTGTGATTAATGAGGTACTTTGGATTATTCATGAAAGTAAATTTCAGAAGCTTCATGGAGAATTGAATGTTTATTGACAATTTCTTTTCTGCATTTTCCAACTGATGAAAGCTTTTTCAAACCTTGCATTGTTCACCATCTGTGTGATGTTGTTTACATCAACTTATGATTTCACGTACATCTGCACCTCTTTGTTTCTAAAAGCCTGAAGTGAATCCTACTTACTGCATACCAGATATAGCCTAGTTCCGATACATATGTTTGGACATGCTGTACAAACTATTAAAAATGCATTTTAAAGGACAACTGTAGATTGGGAAACTTCATATGGTTTTGAAGTTTGTAACAAATTAACAACATTAGCAGCTGTGTATGCCGTGGCTGTAAAAACATTTTCGGAAATATCATATTATAGTACACATTGCTTGTATCTGAAGAAGCGCTGTTTTACTATCTTCCACACTTCCTGCTGGCTTGGAGACTGAGTGGGAGTATTTTTATTATCTATTCATGAGTGGAAAGAAGGGGGAGAGAGTAGGAATGGGTAATTGTTGATTCATTGTTGAATTCAAATAAAACTTCAGCACACAACATTTTCAACCTTCCTTCCACAAGCTCAGTAGAGGCAGCTTGCAAATATGCTTCTAATAAATGTTGTTTCAATATAAACAACAATGCTTATATAAAAACTAGCCTCTCCCCTCGTGTACTTTTGCTCATTGTGAGCCCCGCACTGAGCGCCTTCGGACCTCATTGCGATCCTCTTTCCTGCTTATTTTTTTTTAATATATATATGTTTTAATGATAATTAATTAATTAACTAATACATTAATATTCTTTACCTATTTGTAAATAATATATCCAGCAATCAATATCCTGAAGAGCTAACAATCTGTTTTGTGCCAGCAATGTGTCAAGTGTGCAGTGTAAATAGGCTGCGTGCGCGAGGGCAAAGCGTTTGTTTAGTTGTGTAAATCACCATTTTAGAATGGTAATGTTATTAGTTGCAAGTTAAAATGGCGGTGATTGTCTATGTGTTTACGTGGGTGTGGATCATGTACCGTCCGTCCTCATAGTGTATTTTGTACCTTGTAAGATTTTAAAGTGCCAAAAATACTTTAAAAAATTCACGAGCAACATTACTCCCAGACCCTTCCCCCCCGTGCTCTGTGTGAGGGTTTTTTTTTATGTTTTTTTGTTATTTTGCTGTGCTTTTGTTGTTTTTCGATGTATGTGTTAACTTTGTATTTTTGCGACCTCGTATTTTTTTTTTCTAAGTCCCACGGCTCGTATTTTTTTTTCTAGGTCCCAATTTCCTTTTGTATTTTTTTGATCTCTTATTTTTTTTTTCTATGTCCCGCGGTCGTATTTTTTTTTTCTAAGTCCCAATTTCTTCATCCCGCATGGTGTTTTTTTTCTAAGTCCCGCAGATGGTATTTTTTTTTTTTTTAAGAGAGAGTGAGGCACCGTAGAGCCCCCACCTCCGCAAATGCAACCTCTCGCTTTGCGAGGATCCACCTTTGAGGCCTGCAATGAGCCTTCGGCTCATTGCAGCTGATGTTGGAGCCTACACCTCCGCAAATGCGGACCGAACTACATCCCTCGCTTTGCGTGACGACGGCTTGAAGTTGAACAATTATAATATGTGATGAATGCTTGAGGGCACCTTAAATTTAAATAGTAAGCCATAATTTTTTTCAAAGTTGCTGATCCTGATTTGTTGTCCTGTGATAAATTAACAGAAATAAAGAAGTAAACAGTATACAAAATTATGAAATCCTGGTATGTGTTCTGCTGTAGCAATATTACGTATTCATATTTTTCATTACTCAGAAGTATAGTGCATATTAATTATAGAGACATATGATAGTAGTATGATTAAAACCACCCGAGCTTGGCTGTCCTAGGGCTTCATTCAACTGCGATTTGACCAATTGGATAGGGCTCTATTTAAGCACAGAGCATATTTTTTTACAGAAGTTTTTAGTTAGTGAACTACCATCCAAAAACAAAGTCTTCACCAACTAAAAACTTCTGTAAAAAAAAAATGCTATGTGCTTATTTAGAGCGCTATTCAATTGGCCAAATCACATTTGAATGAGGCCCCTAGTAAACATGGCACACATGGCCTTAATATGTCAAACATTCACTTTTTGGATTCTAAAACTAGAAAATTTGACTTTTGGCCAAAATGTAGGACTTTCTTCCAGGCACTCATAAAAACCACGTTAATTCAGTAAGGTTAATATATTGGGCATCACAAAGGAAGGTCTCATGTTCATTCTTCATCACACATTTAGGTGCTCTGCCAACTTAATCCATAATTCGCAACTACTTTCACAAATGTAATTTCTGTATCAGACCATTTGTGAGCATATGCACATATCTGAATAGTAAAGGCAGTTCTTGATGAATGTGTAGGACTAGACCTTAGAAGAGTTCCAGGGCAGCAATTGTGTATATAAGTACACATTTTATGTTTAGAATTAACATATTAACTTGTGTCTGTCAAGCACAACATGTTCAATTGTGTTTGGAGTATTACGAAAACAAAATATATAAGACAACATATTTATACTAATACATGTTTGTTTATGTAGAAGGAGTGCTCTTTTCTTGTGAACTAACAATCTACGTGGCTTGGTGGAGAAATGAAGAAACCGAACTGCTTGATGAATATTTGTTAAAATATCCTGTAGTATATCAGTCTGGTCCCACTCACTAGAGTGACCCAGCCCCTAAATACCAGGCAATTCTACCCTGAACAGGAGTAACAGCAAATCCCAGACTTACGTTTCGTCCTTCCTTGGACCTTGTCAGTGAGGTGTAGCTGAACTCACTAAGGCACAGCGAGCAGTGGGTCCACGTCTGGAGTCCCCCATTACCCTTCGGGAGACTAATCCCTAAGGGTCAATTGCACAAAGAAAAACAAAGTTAGAGGTGCTCATTCATAGAATGAACTAACCTTAATAGGTTAGTTCTATGGACATGAAAACCCACTCTGAGAGCAACCTCTTTTAGCTCACTTGTGCCCTTCACAGGGAGAAATATCCTGTTGTATATCAGTCTAGAGTGAACCAGCCCCGAAATACTAGGCAATTCTACCCTGAACAGGAGAAACAGCAAACCCCAGATGTACGTTTCGGCCTTCATTGGGCCTCGACAGTGAGGTGTAGCTGAAGGTACAGGTTGCTCTCAGAGTCGGTTATCGTGTCCATTGAACTAACCTATTAAAGTTAGTTTATTCTCTGATTGAGCACCTCTAACTTTGTTTTTTAGTTTAGTCTTAAGGGGATGGTTATGGTACTGGAGATTGCTCTTCATGAAGTCATATAGTATAGTAGTGGCACTTTGTAGTGGCAGTTTATTTGGCGTTAACCTGAAGTTTTGGAAAGAGCCTTATCCCCTACCTAAACCCCACTCACCAGGTGCATACATATAGCATCATATTCTCTGACACATGGTGCATAGTTTGCATGGTCCTTCATCTAGTGTTATCTCCTCCAGTTTAATTTCCCCCCATGTTTGTGTCTCTCCCTTTACTCCTCTACCCATGTCATTGATCATTTTCACTCATTCTACCCCAAGGGATTCACTATCGACATTTCTCCCTTGCCCCTTCCTCCTGTATTCCCCACACAGCCTTATTCTTCACTGTTGTCTCTCCCTTCATACTATCCCATATAGTTGCTCTCAGCATGTCTCTGTTAGCTTTCTCCTGTCCCCTACATTTTGGCATTCTCCACCTGCCATCCCCCTGTTTTTCATCCTGCTCATTCCTTTTGCAGCACCTCTCCCGTCCCACTGCTGTCTTTCCATTGCAGGCTCCTTCCCACTGGTCTGATCCCGCCTTGGCATCCATCAGTCTGCCACGTTAGTAGCTTCCTCCGCAGGCTTGATCCTCTGTTGCCTTTCATTGCAGGTAGGTGCAGTATTTGATTTTAAGCATTGCCTTCCTGCAGGGTTGGTCAGAGAATCACTTTAAGCTTTCTTCATTGATCCATGTCTATTCATATATGCACGTGTGAATTTATTATGGATTTTACTTGTGTCAGTTTGTTTCCATGTCCCCCGTCCCTGTCACTCAGTTGACACTGTCTTGCTTAGCATATGGGCCTTGTATAGCGGGAATGTTTTTAGTAGGAATGATAGTCAGTAATTAGCTCTTGATAAGTCTGACCACAATTGCTTGTACATTATTGGTTATTGCAC